>CANTUR010000957.1:15000-20000 GCA_947683625.1 Mallotus nudiflorus
CGCATGGCCGAGCCTCGGCAGGCCCTCGGCCGAGAGTCCTGGCATGCCTCGGCGCGCATGGCCGAGCCTCGGCACGCCCTCGGCCGAGAGTCCGGGCATGCCTCGGCCCGCATGGCCGAGGCCTCGGCACCCTCTCGGCCAAGAGTGCTGGCATGCCTCGGAGCGCATGGCCGAGGCCTCGGCCCCCTCTCGGCCGAGAGTCCTCGCATGCCTCGGCGCTCATGGCCGAGCCTCGGCAGGCCCTCGGACGAGATTCCTGGCATGCCTCGGCGCGCATGGCCGAGGCTTCGCAGGCCCTCGGCCGAGATTCCTGGCATGCCTCGGCGCGCATGGCCGGCCCTCGGCCGAGAGTCCAGGCATGCCTCGGCGCGCATGGCCGAGCCTCGGCACGCCCTCGGCCGAGAGTCCCGCGCATGCCTCGGCGCGCATGGCCGAGGCCTCGGCACCCTCTCGGCCAAGAGTGCTGGCATGCCTCGGAGCGCATGGCCGAGGCCTCGGCCCCCTCTCGGCCGAGAGTCCTCGCATGCCTCGGCGCTCATGGCCGAGCCTCCGCAGGCCCTCGGACGAGATTCCTGGCATGCCTCGGCGCGCATGGCCGAGGCTCGGCAGGCCCTCGGCCGAGAGTCCTGGCATGCCTCGGCGCGCATGGCCGAGCCTCGGCACGCCCTCGGCCGAGAGTCCTGGCATGCCTCGGCGTGCATGGCCGAGGCCTCGGCACGCCCTCGGCCGAGGCTGGGACGCCTCGGCTCGCCCATGGCCGAGTATCGTTGGAGGTTAATGGCATGGCTTTTGGAGGTTAATGGCATGCTCCCCGGGCGCATAGATGCCTATGCGGCACGGTCAAGGGGCACATGCTTTTGGCACGAGACATTACGTGCTTTTAGAGCGTTGAATATGGTTCGGGCTTGATTTTTGTTGCGGTAAGTTGGATGGGGTTGATCATCCTCGGTGCCACAACCCCGACAAGTATATCGGGCATCATTATATCATATATGTTGTGACCCTTCCTCGCGTATGGTGAAACCATTCACTATTTATTTGAAAATGGTACTTCTAAAGTTTCATGGGCAAGATGCCTTTATTCCGGTGGGACTGCATGCTTTTGCCACATAGCCATTTTGGCCGATTTTTCGGGAAGATTGAGCATATAGCCCAATCATCAAGCAAACATCGTGAAAATTAAAATATGGTCACACCATTAAATTTATCATATTTTTTATGGCTATCCACAAGAAACGGTGATTTTTTGAGGTGTGCACTATTTTTAATGAATTTATCTATTTTCCGCATTAAAAAAATAAAAAAAAATAGTTATCGTGCTCAAAAAATTCTGAAATTTTTTCCTACAGCATATTTGATTATTCTTAACATATCTTCAGGAGATCTTTGTTATGGTGGGACTTCATATTTTTGCCACATTGGCATTTTGGCCGATTTTTCGGGAAGATTTAGCATGTAGCACAATCATCAAGAAAACATCATGAGAATTAAAATCTGGTCACACCATTAAATTTACCATATTTTTTTGGGGCTCTCCACAAAAAATGGTGATTTTTTGAGGTCTCCTCTATTTTTTATGAATTTCTCTATTTTCCGCATTAAAAAAATAAAAAAAAAAATATTTAACGTGCTCAAAAAATTCTGAAATTTTTTGCTAGAGTATATTGTATTATTCTTAACATATCTGCAAAAAATCATTTCAAAATTCCTTAAATTGAATTTTTTAGGGGGGGTGTGATGGGTGGAACATATTGATGTCTCCTCCTACCACAGCCCACTGTGCTCCTTATGCTCTTTAGGGGGGTGCAGCATACCTCGACCCCCCTGGGGGGGCTGGGGCGCCTAGGCGACGGGGCATGCCTAGGCACTTGTGGGCTTCGGTGTGGCGCGGAAAACATCCCCCTACCCCCTCCGGTGCCCCGGTCGGATGTCGGAAGGACCCGGGCCATGGCGGGCCACCACGCCATGTCCCGGGCCCACTCGCTGCGGATTTTTTCCTGAGGTGGTGGCATGTTGCCCCGATTGTTGGGGGATGTTGAGGGGCCTCATCCGCTCACCGCGGTCGAAGCCGAGGCAACTCTAACGATCGGGGTGGAGGATCGGTGGAGCGAGGCATTTCATGGTTGTGATCCAACGGCGTTGGGGCCCAACCCCGTGCTGGAGCGTGCTGACGGGCTGCTTGGGTAAGGCTTGAGCTCGGCATTCACGTGCTGTGCTTTTTCAATGCTCTTCGCCAAGCGTGGGCAGCCTCGATGCGTGCCGATGGACGGGGGAACGTCCCCTCCGAGGGCGGTGAGCATCCAAGGATGTGTGGCTGACGTTTTTGGGGACAAACCTCGTGCTGAAGTGTGCACAGGGGCTGCCGGTTTCGGGGTGGGCGCGAATGTCACCAGGCTGAGTAATCTACCTTCGTGTGATGTCCAGGTCCGAACGGTAGCTTTTGTATGTGGATGCATGGGGGGTGTCCCCTTGATCGGAGGCGCACAGCCGTTGATGTGCTTTGCGATGCGGGCTCTTGAGGGTTGATTACTGTGGCTTTGAGGTGCTAATGGTCGCTTTCTTGAGGTGTGGGCATGGCACCCTCGTGCTGTGCCGGCATGGATGGTTGGGGGCTTGCGGCATCTCGGGGCTCGGTGTGATGCTCTCGAGGGCCTTGCAACGAACGTGCCGAGCCTTGAGCCTGGGCGTGCCAAGGGTGGATGTCTTGCTGCGAGGGCACATCATTCAGTTGGAGTGCTCGAGTGGGGGGGCAGGATCTCGCGGCACAACCGGTGCAAGGGGCTGAGCATTGTTGGGCGACGCATTTCGGCGCATGCTTATGTTGAGGCTGGGGGGTGCTCGCATTGTGCTTGGGCGTGCCAATGGCGGATGCTGCATTGCGAGGGCACATCATTAAGTTGTAGTGCTTGAGCGGTGGGGTGGAAGCCTGCGGCGCAACTGTGGCATGAGGCTTGAACTCCGTCGACGATGCATTTCGACGTGCGCTTGTGCTGAGGCTGGGGGCTTGCCATGCGCCTGGGCGTGTCAAGAGTGCATGCTGTATTGCGAGGGCACATCATTAAAGTTGTAGTGCTTGAGCGGTTTGGCAGAATCTTGCGGCACAACTGTGGCAAAGGGCAAGAACCTTGCCAAGGACGCATTACGGCGTACGCTTGTGTTGAGGCTGGGGGCTTGCCCTGTGCTCGGGCGTGCCAAAGGTGGATGCTTCACTACGAGGGCACATCATTAAGTTGAAGTGCTTGAGCGGTGGGGTGGAAGCTTGCGGCGCAACTATGGCATGAGGCTTGATCTCTGTCGACGATGCATTTGGGCGTGCGCTTATGCTGAGGCTGGGGGCTTGCCATGCGCCTGGGCGTGTCAAGAGTGCGTGCTGTATTGCGAGGGCACATCATTAAGTTTGTAGTGCTCGAGCGGTTTGGCAGAATCTTGCGGCACAACTGTGGCAAAGGGCAAGAACCTTGCCGACGACGCATTGTGGCGTATGCTTATGTTGAGGCTGGGGGCTTGCCCTGTGCTCGGGCGTGCCAAAGGTGGATGCTTCACTACGAGGGCGCATCATTAAGTTGAAGCGCTCGAGCTGTGGGGTGGAAGCTTGCGGTGCAACTGTGGCACAGGGCTTGAACCTTGCCGACGATGCATTCTGGCTGCGCACATGCTGAGGCTGGGGGCTTGCCTCGGGCTTTTGGCGTTCCAAGGGCTGATGCTTCATTGCGAGGGCACATCATTAAGTTGTAGTGCTTGAGTGGTGGGGTGGAAGCTTGCGGCACAACTGTAGCACATGGCTCGAACCTTGCCGACGATGCATGCTAGTGTCCGCTTATGCTGAGGCAGGGGGCATACCCCGTGCATGGGCGTGCTGAGGGTTGATGCTTCACTATGAGTGCACATCATTAAGTTGTAGTGCGGGAGCGGTGGGGTGGAAGCTTGCAGTGCAACCGTTGCGTGGGGTTTGAAACTCGTCGTCGATGCATGTCCTCGTAATTCTTCCGTACGAAGTTACTGTTTGTCCCTCGTCGGTAATGATATCTTCACACCTAGCGGTGAGTGTAGCAGTTCCATTCGGTGTTTCATAAAATTCTTAATCGGCATGCTATGCCTTTTTGGGGTTTTTTGTTCGTCGGTTGGAATTGCTGCTCCATGTACGTGATGGTGCATGAGTGGTGACACGATCGAATGGGTTGTTAGGCTCCATGCTCGAGCATCGAACTGATGAACCCACGGTCCCTTCATTTATGTGGCCCTAGTGTCACGGGAAATATGCCTAAGGAGTTTTGACACCGAGGTGGGTGGTTTGGAAGGCATGCATTCTCCCAAGCTTAACTATAGTATATAGGTATACTATAGAATATTCTAGAATAGGCTAGAATAAGCTAGAGTTGTGTGGAGTACTCTAGCATGTTATGGAAGAGTGTAGAGAGTCCATGAGGGTTGCATGGGAAGGTTATGGAAGTATCTAGACTTGGGGTGTCTAGAACTCTCCATGGGAGGAGAGGAAGGGAAGCTTCCATAAGTGTGACATGGGAAGGTTCTAGAATATTCCCATGAGGAGGTGGAATAGTAAGGAGGTGGGAATAGTAACCCATCCTCATCTATAAATACCTCCACCCTCATTTGTAAATGGATAGAAGATAGAAGAGTGTTAGGAGCCATCTAGCCAAGAGAGAGCTAAGCCTTGTAAAGCCATAGGAAGCATACTTTCTTGTAAGCCATTCTTGTTCCTTTGTATAGTGTAAAGTAAGGTTTCTTTACACATAACACTTGTGCTACCCTTTCTCTTCTTAAGCATACATTTTGCTAGTGGGTGTGCTAGCTTTCCAAAGCCAAGGCACGATCCTAAAAGTGTGGGTAAGGAGGCTTACTAGCATACTTGCGTGGGTTGGACGAGGTATTGCTAGGCCGCACGTGGGCGAGTGTTGGGGGTTAACAAAACTCACGTGACAGTTGGTATCAGAGCTCTTGGTTGAGTTCGAGGATTTGGGTTGCCTTCTTTGGAGTGTGTG
>CANTUR010000957.1:30000-32500 GCA_947683625.1 Mallotus nudiflorus
ATGCCTCGGCGCGCATGGCCGAGCCTCGGCAGGCCCTCGGCCGAGATTCCTGGCATGCCTCGGCGCGCATGGCCGAGGCTTCGCAGGCCCTCGGCCGAGATTCCTGGCATGCCTCGGCGCGCATGGCCGAGCCTCGGCAGGCCCTCGGCCGAGAGTCCTGGCATGCCTCGGCGCGCATGGCCGAGCCTCGGCACGCCCTCGGCCGAGAGTCCGGGCATGCCTCGGCCCGCATGGCCGAGGCCTCGGCACCCTCTCGGCCAAGAGTGCTGGCATGCCTCGGAGCGCATGGCCGAGGCCTCGGCCCCCTCTCGGCCGAGAGTCCTCGCATGCCTCGGCGCTCATGGCCGAGCCTCGGCAGGCCCTCGGACGAGATTCCTGGCATGCCTCGGCGCGCATGGCCGAGGCTTCGCAGGCCCTCGGCCGAGATTCCTGGCATGCCTCGGCGCGCATGGCCGGCCCTCGGCCGAGAGTCCAGGCATGCCTCGGCGCGCATGGCCGAGCCTCGGCACGCCCTCGGCCGAGAGTCCCGCGCATGCCTCGGCGCGCATGGCCGAGGCCTCGGCACCCTCTCGGCCAAGAGTGCTGGCATGCCTCGGAGCGCATGGCCGAGGCCTCGGCCCCCTCTCGGCCGAGAGTCCTCGCATGCCTCGGCGCTCATGGCCGAGCCTCGGCAGGCCCTCGGACGAGATTCCTGGCATGCCTCGGCGCGCATGGCCGAGCCTCGGCAGGCCCTCGGCCGAGAGTCCTGGCATGCCTCGGCGCGCATGGCCGAGCCTCGGCACGCCCTCGGCCGAGAGTCCTGGCATGCCTCGGCGTGCATGGCCGAGGCCTCGGCTCGCCCATGGCCGAGTATCGTTGGAGGTTAATGGCATGGCTTTTGGAGGTTAATGGCATGCTCCCCGGGCGCATAGATGCCTATGCGGCACGGTCAAGGGGCACATGCTTTTGGCACGAGACATTACGTGCTTTTAGAGCGTTGAATATGGTTCGGGCTTGATTTTTTTTGCGGTAAGTTGGATGGGGTTGATCATCCTCGGTGCCACAACCCCGACAAGTATATCGGGCATCATTATATCATATATGTTGTGACCCTTCCTCGCGTATGGTGAAACCATTCACTATTTATTTGAAAATGGTACTTCTAAAGTTTCATGGGCAAGATGCCTTTATTCCGGTGGGACTGCATGCTTTTGCCACATAGCCATTTTGGCCGATTTTTCGGGAAGATTGAGCATATAGCCCAATCATCAAGCAAACATCGTGAAAATTAAAATATGGTCACACCATTAAATTTATCATATTTTTTTATGGCTATCCACAAGAAACGGTGATTTTTTGAGGTGTGCACTATTTTTAATGAATTTATCTATTTTCCGCATTAAAAAAATAAAAAAAAATAGTTATCGTGCTCAAAAAATTCTGAAATTTTTTCCTACAGCATATTTGATTATTCTTAACATATCTTCAGGAGATCTTTGTTATGGTGGGACTTCATATTTTTGCCACATTGGCATTTTGGCCGATTTTTCGGGAAGATTTAGCATGTAGCACAATCATCAAGAAAACATCATGAGAATTAAAATCTGGTCACACCATTAAATTTACCATATTTTTTTGGGGCTCTCCACAAAAAATGGTGATTTTTTGAGGTCTCCTCTATTTTTTATGAATTTCTCTATTTTCCGCATTAAAAAAATAAAAAAAAATATTTAACGTGCTCAAAAAATTCTGAAATTTTTTGCTAGAGTATATTGTATTATTCTTAACATATCTGCAAAAAATCATTTCAAAATTCCTTAAATTGAATTTTTTAGGGGGGGTGTGATGGGTGTAACATATTGATGTCTCCTCCTACCACAGCCCACTGTGCTCCTTATGCTCTTTAGGGGGGTGCAGCATACCTCGACCCCCCTGGGGGGGCTGGGGTGCCTAGGCGACGGGGCATGCCTAGGCACTTGTGGGCTTCGGTGTGGCGCGGAAAACATCCCCCTACCCCCTCCGGTGCCCCGGTCGGATGTCGGAAGGACCCGGGCCATGGCGGGCCACCACGCCATGTCCCGGGCCCACTCGCTGCGGATTTTTTCCTGAGGTGGTGGCATGTTGCCCCGATTGTTGGGGGATGTTGAGGGGCCTCATCCGCTCACCGCGGTCGAAGCCGAGGCAACTCTAACGATCGGGGTGGAGGATCGGTGGAGCGAGGCATTTCATGGTTGTGATCCAACGGCGTTGGGGCCCAACCCCGTGCTGGAGCGTGCTGACGGGCTGCTTGGGTAAGGCTTGAGCTCGGCATTCACGTGCTGTGCTTTTTCAATGCTCTTCGCCAAGCGTGGGCAGCCTCGATGCGTGCCGATGGACGGGGGAACGTCCCCTCCGAGGGCGGTGAGCATCCAAGGATGTGTGGCTGACGTTTTTGGGGACAAACCTCGTGCTGAAGTGTGCACAGGGGCTGCCGGTTTCGGGGTGGGCGCGAATGTCACCAGGCTGAGTAATCTACCTTCGT
>CANTUR010000957.1:42500-47500 GCA_947683625.1 Mallotus nudiflorus
GCCTCGGAGCGCATGGGCGAGGCGTCGGCACCCTCTCGGCCGAGAGTCCTGGCATGCCTCGGCGCGCATGGCCGAGCCTCGGCAGGCCCTCTGCCGAGATTCCTGGCATGCCTCGGAGCGCATGGCCGAGGCTCGGCAGGCCCTCGGCCGAGATTCCTGGCATGCCTCGGCGCGCATGGCCGAGCCTTGGCAGGCCCACGGCCGAGATTCCTGGCACGCCTCGGCTCGCATGGCCGAGGCTTCGCAGGCTCTCGGCCGAGAGTCCTGGCATGGCCGAGGCTTGGCGGGCCCTCGGCCGAGAGTCCTGGCATGCCTCGGCGCGCATGGCCGAGGCCTCGGCACCCTCTCGGCCAAGAGTCCTGGCATGCCTCGGAGCGCATGGGCGAGGCGTCGGCACCCTCTCGGCCGAGAGTCCTGGCATGCCTCGGCGCGCATGGCCGAGCCTCGGCAGGCCCTCGGCCGAGATTCCTGGCATGCCTCGGCGCGCATGGCCGAGGCTTCGCAGGCCCTCGGCCGAGATTCCTGGCATGCCTCGGCGCGCATGGCCGAGCCTCGGCAGGCCCTCGGCCGAGAGTCCTGGCATGCCTCGGCGCGCATGGCCGAGCCTCGGCACGCCCTCGGCCGAGAGTCCGGGCATGCCTCGGCCCGCATGGCCGAGGCCTCGGCACCCTCTCGGCCAAGAGTGCTGGCATGCCTCGGAGCGCATGGCCGAGGCCTCCGCCCCCTCTCGGCCGAGAGTCCTCGCATGCCTCGGCGCTCATGGCCGAGCCTCGGCAGGCCCTCGGACGAGATTCCTGGCATGCCTCGGCGCGCATGGCCGAGGCTTCGCAGGCCATCGGCCGAGATTCCTGGCATGCCTCGGCGCGCATGGCCGGCCCTCGGCCGAGAGTCCAGGCATGCCTCGGCGCGCATGGCCGAGCCTCGGCACGCCCTCGGCCGAGAGTCCCGCGCATGCCTCGGCGCGCATGGCCGAGGCCTCGGCACCCTCTCGGCCAAGAGTGCTGGCATGCCTCGGAGCGCATGGCCGAGGCCTCGGCCCCCTCTCGGCCGAGAGTCCTCGCATGCCTCGGCGCTCATGGCCGAGCCTCGGCAGGCCCTCGGACGAGATTCCTAGCATGCCTCGGCGCTCATGGCCGAGCCTCGGCAGGCCCTCGGACGAGATTCCTAGCATGCCTCGGCGCGCATGGCCGAGGCCTCGGCACCCTCTCGGCCAAGAGTCCTGGCATGCCTCGGAGCGCATGGGCGAGGCGTCGGCACCCTCTCGGCCGAGAGTCCTGGCATGCCTCGGCGCGCATGGCCGAGCCTCGGCAGGCCCTCGGCCGAGATTCCTGGCATGCCTCGGAGCGCATGGCCGAGGCTCGGCAGGCCCTCGGCCGAGATTCCTGGCATGCCTCGGCGCTCATGGCCGAGCCTCGGCAGGCCCTCGGCCGAGATTCCTGGCATGCCTCGGCGCTCATGGCCGAGCCTCGGCAGGCCCTCGGCCGACAGTCCTGGCATGCCTCGGCGCGCATGGCCGAGCCTCGGCAGGCCCTCGGCCGAGATTCCTGGCATGCCTCGGCGCGCATGGCCGAGGCTTCGCAGGCCCTCGGCCGAGATTCCTGGCATGCCTCGGCGCGCATGGCCGAGCCTCGGCAGGCCCTCGGCCGAGAGTCCTGGCATGCCTCGGCGCGCATGGCCGAGCCTCGGCACGCCCTCGGCCGAGAGTCCGGGCATGCCTCGGCCCGCATGGCCGAGGCCTCGGCACCCTCTCGGCCAAGAGTGCTGGCATGCCTCGGAGCGCATGGCCGAGGCCTCGGCCCCCTCTCGGCCGAGAGTCCTCGCATGCCTCGGCGCTCATGGCCGAGCCTCGGCAGGCCCTCGGACGAGATTCCTGGCATGCCTCGGCGCGCATGGCCGAGGCTTCGCAGGCCCTCGGCCGAGATTCCTGGCATGCCTCGGCGCGCATGGCCGGCCCTCGGCCGAGAGTCCAGGCATGCCTCGGCGCGCATGGCCGAGCCTCGGCACGCCCTCGGCCGAGAGTCCCGCGCATGCCTCGGCGCGCATGGCCGAGGCCTCGGCACCCTCTCGGCCAAGAGTGCTGGCATGCCTCGGAGCGCATGGCCGAGGCCTCGGCCCCCTCTCGGCCGAGAGTCCTCGCATGCCTCGGCGCTCATGGCCGAGCCTCGGCAGGCCCTCGGACGAGATTCCTGGCATGCCTCGGCGCGCATGGCCGAGCCTCGGCAGGCCCTCGGCCGAGAGTCCTGGCATGCCTCGGCGCGCATGGCCGAGCCTCGGCACGCCCTCGGCCGAGAGTCCTGGCATGCCTCGGCGTGCATGGCCGAGGCCTCGGCACGCCCTCGGCCGAGGCTGGGACACCTCGGCTCGCCCATGGCCGAGTATCGTTGGAGGTTAATGGCATGGCTTTTGGAGGTTAATGGCATGCTCCCCGGGCGCATAGATGCCTATGCGGCACGGTCAAGGGGCACATGCTTTTGGCACGAGACATTACGTGCTTTTAGAGCGTTGAATATGGTTCGGGCTTGATTTTTTTTGCGGTAAGTTGGATGGGGTTGATCATCCTCGGTGCCACAACCCCGACAAGTATATCGGGCATCATTATATCATATATGTTGTGACCCTTCCTCGCGTATGGTGAAACCATTCACTATTTATTTGAAAATGGTACTTCTAAAGTTTCATGGGCAAGATGCCTTTATTCCGGTGGGACTGCATGCTTTTGCCACATAGCCATTTTGGCCGATTTTTCGGGAAGATTGAGCATATAGCCCAATCATCAAGCAAACATCGTGAAAATTAAAATATGGTCACACCATTAAATTTATCATATTTTTTTATGGCTATCCACAAGAAACGGTGATTTTTTGAGGTGTGCACTATTTTTAATGAATTTATCTATTTTCCGCATTAAAAAAATAAAAAAAAATAGTTATCGTGCTCAAAAAATTCTGAAATTTTTTCCTACAGCATATTTGATTATTCTTAACATATCTTCAGGAGATCTTTGTTATGGTGGGACTTCATATTTTTGCCACATTGGCATTTTGGCCGATTTTTCGGGAAGATTTAGCATGTAGCACAATCATCAAGAAAACATCATGAGAATTAAAATCTGGTCACACCATTAAATTTACCATATTTTTTTGGGGCTCTCCACAAAAAATGGTGATTTTTTGAGGTCTCCTCTATTTTTTATGAATTTCTCTATTTTCCGCATTAAAAAAATAAAAAAAAATATTTAACGTGCTCAAAAAATTCTGAAATTTTTTGCTAGAGTATATTGTATTATTCTTAACATATCTGCAAAAAATCATTTCAAAATTCCTTAAATTGAATTTTTTAGGGGGGGTGTGATGGGTGGAACATATTGATGTCTCCTCCTACCACAGCCCACTGTGCTCCTTATGCTCTTTAGGGGGGTGCAGCATACCTCGACCCCCCTGGGGGGGCTGGGGCGCCTAGGCGACGGGGCATGCCTAGGCACTTGTGGGCTTCGGTGTGGCGCGGAAAACATCCCCCTACCCCCTCCGGTGCCCCGGTCGGATGTCGGAAGGACCCGGGCCATGGCGGGCCACCACGCCATGTCCCGGGCCCACTCGCTGCGGATTTTTTCCTGAGGTGGTGGCATGTTGCCCCGATTGTTGGGGGATGTTGAGGGGCCTCATCCGCTCACCGCGGTCGAAGCCGAGGCAACTCTAACGATCGGGGTGGAGGATCGGTGGAGCGAGGCATTTCATGGTTGTGATCCAACGGCGTTGGGGCCCAACCCCGTGCTGGAGCGTGCTGACGGGCTGCTTGGGTAAGGCTTGAGCTCGGCATTCACGTGCTGTGCTTTTTCAATGCTCTTCGCCAAGCGTGGGCAGCCTCGATGCGTGCCGATGGACGGGGGAACATCCCCTCCGAGGGCGGTGAGCATCCAAGGATGTGTGGCTGACGTTTTTGGGGACAAACCTCGTGCTGAAGTGTGCACAGGGGCTGCCGGTTTCGGGGTGGGCGCGAATGTCACCAGGCTGAGTAATCTACCTTCGTGTGATGTCCAGGTCCGAATGGTAGCTTTTGTATGTGGATGCATGGGGGGTGTCCCCTTGATCGGAGGCGCACAGTCGTTGATGTGCTTTGCGATGCGGGCTCTTGAGGGTTGATTACTGTGGCTTTGAGGTGCTAATGGTCGCTTTCTTGAGGTGTGGGCATGGCACCCTCGTGCTGTGCCGGCATGGATGGTTGGGGGCTTGCGGCATCTCGGGGCTCGGTGTGATGCTCTCGAGGGCCTTGCAACGAACGTGCCGAGCCTTGAGCCTGGGCGTGCCAAGGGTGGATGTCTTGCTGCGAGGGCACATCATTCAGTTGGAGTGCTCGAGTGGGGGGGCAGGATCTCGCGGCACAACCGGTGCAAGGGGCTGAGCATTGTTGGGCGACGCATTTCGGCGCATGCTTATGTTGAGGCTGGGGGGTGCTCGCATTGTGCTTGGGCGTGCCAATGGCGGATGCTGCATTGCGAGGGCACATCATTAAGTTGTAGTGCTTGAGCGGTGGGGTGGAAGCCTGCGGCGCAACTGTGGCATGAGGCTTGAACTCCGTCGACGATGCATTTCGACGTGCGCTTGTGCTGAGGCTGGGGGCTTGCCATGCGCCTGGGCGTGTCAAGAGTGCATGCTGTATTGCGAGGGCACATCATTAAAGTTGTAGTGCTTGAGCGGTTTGGCAGAATCTTGCGGCACAACTGTGGCAAAGGGCAAGAACCTTGCCGAGGACGCATTACGGCGTACGCTTGTGTTGAGGCTGGGGGCTTGCCCTGTGCTCGGGCGTGCCAAAGGTGGATGCTTCACTACGAGGGCACATCATTAAGTTGAAGTGCTTGAGCGGTGGGGTGGAAGCTTGCGGCGCAACTATGGCATGAGGCTTGATCTCTGTCGACGATGCATTTGGGCGTGCGCTTATGCTGAGGCTGGGGGCTTGCCATGCGCCTGGGCGTGTCAAGAGTGCGTGCTGTATTGCGAGGGCAC
>CANTUR010000957.1:67500-70000 GCA_947683625.1 Mallotus nudiflorus
CAGGCCCTCGGACGAGATTCCTGGCATGCCTCGGCGCGCATGGCCGAGCCTCGGCAGGCCCTCGGCCGAGAGTCCTGGCATGCCTCGGCGCGCATGGCCGAGCCTCGGCACGCCCTCGGCCGAGAGTCCTGGCATGCCTCGGCGTGCATGGCCGAGGCCTCGGCTCGCCCATGGCCGAGTATCGTTGGAGGTTAATGGCATGGCTTTTGGAGGTTAATGGCATGCTCCCCGGGCGCATAGATGCCTATGCGGCACGGTCAAGGGGCACATGCTTTTGGCACGAGACATTACGTGCTTTTAGAGCGTTGAATATGGTTCGGGCTTGATTTTTTTTGCGGTAAGTTGGATGGGGTTGATCATCCTCGGTGCCACAACCCCGACAAGTATATCGGGCATCATTATATCATATATGTTGTGACCCTTCCTCGCGTATGGTGAAACCATTCATTATTTATTTGAAAATGGTACTTCTAAAGTTTCATGGGCAAGATGCCTTTATTCCGGTGGGACTGCATGCTTTTGCCACATAGCCATTTTGGCCGATTTTTCGGGAAGATTGAGCATATAGCCCAATCATCAAGCAAACATCGTGAAAATTAAAATATGGTCACACCATTAAATTTATCATATTTTTTTATGGCTATCCACAAGAAACGGTGATTTTTTGAGGTGTGCACTATTTTTAATGAATTTATCTATTTTCCGCATTAAAAAAATAAAAAAAAATAGTTATCGTGCTCAAAAAATTCTGAAATTTTTTCCTACAGCATATTTGATTATTCTTAACATATCTTCAGGAGATCTTTGTTATGGTGGGACTTCATATTTTTGCCACATTGGCATTTTGGCCGATTTTTCGGGAAGATTTAGCATGTAGCACAATCATCAAGAAAACATCATGAGAATTAAAATCTGGTCACACCATTAAATTTACCATATTTTTTTGGGGCTCTCCACAAAAAATGGTGATTTTTTGAGGTCTCCTCTATTTTTTATGAATTTCTCTATTTTCCGCATTAAAAAAATAAAAAAAAATATTTAACGTGCTCAAAAAATTCTGAAATTTTTTGCTAGAGTATATTGTATTATTCTTAACATATCTGCAAAAAATCATTTCAAAATTCCTTAAATTGAATTTTTTAGGGGGGGTGTGATGGGTGGAACATATTGATGTCTCCTCCTACCACAGCCCACTGTGCTCCTTATGCTCTTTAGGGGGGTGCAGCATACCTCGACCCCCCTGGGGGGGCTGGGGCGCCTAGGCGACGGGGCATGCCTAGGCACTTGTGGGCTTCGGTGTGGCGCGGAAAACATCCCCCTACCCCCTCCGGTGCCCCGGTCGGATGTCGGAAGGACCCGGGCCATGGCGGGCCACCACGCCATGTCCCGGGCCCACTCGCTGCGGATTTTTTCCTGAGGTGGTGGCATGTTGCCCCGATTGTTGGGGGATGTTGAGGGGCCTCATCCGCTCACCGCGGTCGAAGCCGAGGCAACTCTAACGATCGGGGTGGAGGATCGGTGGAGCGAGGCATTTCATGGTTGTGATCCAACGGCGTTGGGGCCCAACCCCGTGCTGGAGCGTGCTGACGGGCTGCTTGGGTAAGGCTTGAGCTCGGCATTCACGTGCTGTGCTTTTTCAATGCTCTTCGCCAAGCGTGGGCAGCCTCGATGCGTGCCGATGGACGGGGGAACGTCCCCTCCGAGGGCGGTGAGCATCCAAGGATGTGTGGCTGACGTTTTTGGGGACAAACCTCGTGCTGAAGTGTGCACAGGGGCTGCCGGTTTCGGGGTGGGCGCGAATGTCACCAGGCTGAGTAATCTACCTTCGTGTGATGTCCAGGTCCGAACGGTAGCTTTTGTATGTGGATGCATGGGGGGTGTCCCCTTGATCGGAGGCGCACAGCCGTTGATGTGCTTTGCGATGCGGGCTCTTGAGGGTTGATTACTGTGGCTTTGAGGTGCTAATGGTCGCTTTCTTGAGGTGTGGGCATGGCACCCTCGTGCTGTGCCGGCATGGATGGTTGGGGGCTTGCGGCATCTCGGGGCTCGGTGTGATGCTCTCGAGGGCCTTGCAACGAACGTGCCGAGCCTTGAGCCTGGGCGTGCCAAGGGTGGATGTCTTGCTGCGAGGGCACATCATTCAGTTGGAGTGCTCGAGGGGGGGGGCAGGATCTCGCGGCACAACCGGTGCAAGGGGCTGAGCATTGTTGGGCGACGCATTTCGGCGCATGCTTATGTTGAGGCTGGGGGGTGCTCGCATTGTGCTTGGGCGTGCCAATGGCGGATGCTGCATTGCGAGGGCACATCATTAAGTTGTAGTGCTTGAGCGGTGGGGTGGAAGCCTGCGGCGCAACTGTGGCATGAGGCTTGAACTCCGTCGACGATGCATTTCGACGTGCGCTTGTGCTGAGGCTGGGGGCTTGCCATGCGCCTGGGCGTGTCAAGAGTGCATGCTGTATTGCGAGGGCACATCATTAAAGTTGTAGTGCTTGAGCGGTTT
>CANTUR010000957.1:90000-95000 GCA_947683625.1 Mallotus nudiflorus
AAGAGTGCTGGCATGCCTCGGAGCGCATGGCCGAGGCCTCGGCCCCCTCTCGGCCGAGAGTCCTCGCATGCCTCGGCGCTCATGGCCGAGCCTCGGCAGGCCCTCGGACGAGATTCCTGGCATGCCTCGGCGCGCATGGCCGAGGCTTCGCAGGCCCTCGGCCGAGATTCCTGGCATGCCTCGGCGCGCATGGCCGGCCCTCGGCCGAGAGTCCAGGCATGCCTCGGCGCGCATGGCCGAGCCTCGGCACGCCCTCGGCCGAGAGTCCCGCGCATGCCTCGGCGCGCATGGCCGAGGCCTCGGCACCCTCTCGGCCAAGAGTGCTGGCATGCCTCGGAGCGCATGGCCGAGGCCTCGGCCCCCTCTCGGCCGAGAGTCCTCGCATGCCTCGGCGCTCATGGCCGAGCCTCGGCAGGCCCTCGGACGAGATTCCTGGCATGCCTCGGCGCGCATGGCCGAGCCTCGGCAGGCCCTCGGCCGAGAGTCCTGGCATGCCTCGGCGCGCATGGCCGAGCCTCGGCACGCCCTCGGCCGAGAGTCCTGGCATGCCTCGGCGTGCATGGCCGAGGCCTCGGCTCGCCCATGGCCGAGTATCGTTGGAGGTTAATGGCATGGCTTTTGGAGGTTAATGGCATGCTCCCCGGGCGCATAGATGCCTATGCGGCACGGTCAAGGGGCACATGCTTTTGGCACGAGACATTACGTGCTTTTAGAGCGTTGAATATGGTTCGGGCTTGATTTTTTTTGCGGTAAGTTGGATGGGGTTGATCATCCTCGGTGCCACAACCCCGACAAGTATATCGGGCATCATTATATCATATATGTTGTGACCCTTCCTCGCGTATGGTGAAACCATTCACTATTTATTTGAAAATGGTACTTCTAAAGTTTCATGGGCAAGATGCCTTTATTCCGGTGGGACTGCATGCTTTTGCCACATAGCCATTTTGGCCGATTTTTCGGGAAGATTGAGCATATAGCCCAATCATCAAGCAAACATCGTGAAAATTAAAATATGGTCACACCATTAAATTTATCATATTTTTTTATGGCTATCCACAAGAAACGGTGATTTTTTGAGGTGTGCACTATTTTTAATGAATTTATCTATTTTCCGCATTAAAAAAATAAAAAAAAATAGTTATCGTGCTCAAAAAATTCTGAAATTTTTTCCTACAGCATATTTGATTATTCTTAACATATCTTCAGGAGATCTTTGTTATGGTGGGACTTCATATTTTTGCCACATTGGCATTTTGGCCGATTTTTCGGGAAGATTTAGCATGTAGCACAATCATCAAGAAAACATCATGAGAATTAAAATCTGGTCACACCATTAAATTTACCATATTTTTTTGGGGCTCTCCACAAAAAATGGTGATTTTTTGAGGTCTCCTCTATTTTTTATGAATTTCTCTATTTTCTGCATTAAAAAAATAAAAAAAAATATTTAACGTGCTCAAAAAATTCTGAAATTTTTTGCTAGAGTATATTGTATTATTCTTAACATATCTGCAAAAAATCATTTCAAAATTCCTTAAATTGAATTTTTTAGGGGGGGTGTGATGGGTGGAACATATTGATGTCTCCTCCTACCACAGCCCACTGTGCTCCTTATGCTCTTTAGGGGGGTGCAGCATACCTCGACCCCCCTGGGGGGGCTGGGGCGCCTAGGCGACGGGGCATGCCTAGGCACTTGTGGGCTTCGGTGTGGCGCGGAAAACATCCCCCTACCCCCTCCGGTGCCCCGGTCGGATGTCGGAAGGACCCGGGCCATGGCGGGCCACCACGCCATGTCCCGGGCCCACTCGCTGCGGATTTTTTCCTGAGGTGGTGGCATGTTGCCCCGATTGTTGGGGGATGTTGAGGGGCCTCATCCGCTCACCGCGGTCGAAGCCGAGGCAACTCTAACGATCGGGGTGGAGGATCGGTGGAGCGAGGCATTTCATGGTTGTGATCCAACGGCGTTGGGGCCCAACCCCGTGCTGGAGCGTGCTGACGGGCTGCTTGGGTAAGGCTTGAGCTCGGCATTCACGTGCTGTGCTTTTTCAATGCTCTTCGCCAAGCGTGGGCAGCCTCGATGCGTGCCGATGGACGGGGGAACGTCCCCTCCGAGGGCGGTGAGCATCCAAGGATGTGTGGCTGACGTTTTTGGGGACAAACCTCGTGCTGAAGTGTGCACAGGGGCTGCCGGTTTCGGGGTGGGCGCGAATGTCACCAGGCTGAGTAATCTACCTTCGTGTGATGTCCAGGTCCGAACGGTAGCTTTTGTATGTGGATGCATGGGGGGTGTCCCCTTGATCGGAGGCGCACAGCCGTTGATGTGCTTTGCGATGCGGGCTCTTGAGGGTTGATTACTGTGGCTTTGAGGTGCTAATGGTCGCTTTCTTGAGGTGTGGGCATGGCACCCTCGTGCTGTGCCGGCATGGATGGTTGGGGGCTTGCGGCATCTCGGGGCTCGGTGTGATGCTCTCGAGGGCCTTGCAACGAACGTGCCGAGCCTTGAGCCTGGGCGTGCCAAGGGTGGATGTCTTGCTGCGAGGGCACATCATTCAGTTGGAGTGCTCGAGTGGGGGGGCAGGATCTCGCGGCACAACCGGTGCAAGGGGCTGAGCATTGTTGGGCGACGCATTTCGGCGCATGCTTATGTTGAGGCTGGGGGGTGCTCGCATTGTGCTTGGGCGTGCCAATGGCGGATGCTGCATTGCGAGGGCACATCATTAAGTTGTAGTGCTTGAGCGGTGGGGTGGAAGCCTGCGGCGCAACTGTGGCATGAGGCTTGAACTCCGTCGACGATGCATTTCGACGTGCGCTTGTGCTGAGGCTGGGGGCTTGCCATGCGCCTGGGCGTGTCAAGAGTGCATGCTGTATTGCGAGGGCACATCATTAAAGTTGTAGTGCTTGAGCGGTTTGGCAGAATCTTGCGGCACAACTGTGGCAAAGGGCAAGAACCTTGCCAAGGACGCATTACGGCGTACGCTTGTGTTGAGGCTGGGGGCTTGCCCTGTGCTCGGGCGTGCCAAAGGTGGATGCTTCACTACGAGGGCACATCATTAAGTTGAAGTGCTTGAGCGGTGGGGTGGAAGCTTGCGGCGCAACTATGGCATGAGGCTTGATCTCTGTCGACGATGCATTTGGGCGTGCGCTTATGCTGAGGCTGGGGGCTTGCCATGCGCCTGGGCGTGTCAAGAGTGCGTGCTGTATTGCGAGGGCACATCATTAAGTTTGTAGTGCTCGAGCGGTTTGGCAGAATCTTGCGGCACAACTGTGGCAAAGGGCAAGAACCTTGCCGACGACGCATTGTGGCGTATGCTTATGTTGAGGCTGGGGGCTTGCCCTGTGCTCGGGCGTGCCAAAGGTGGATGCTTCACTACGAGGGCGCATCATTAAGTTGAAGCGCTCGAGCTGTGGGGTGGAAGCTTGCGGTGCAACTGTGGCACAGGGCTTGAACCTTGCCGACGATGCATTCTGGCTGCGCACATGCTGAGGCTGGGGGCTTGCCTCGGGCTTTTGGCGTTCCAAGGGCTGATGCTTCATTGCGAGGGCACATCATTAAGTTGTAGTGCTTGAGTGGTGGGGTGGAAGCTTGCGGCACAACTGTAGCACATGGCTCGAACCTTGCCGACGATGCATGCTAGTGTCCGCTTATGCTGAGGCAGGGGGCATACCCCGTGCATGGGCGTGCTGAGGGTTGATGCTTCACTATGAGCGCACATCATTAAGTTGTAGTGCGGGAGCGGTGGGGTGGAAGCTTGCAGTGCAACCGTTGCGTGGGGTTTGAAACTCGTCGTCGATGCATGTCCTCGTAATTCTTCCGTACGAAGTTACTGTTTGTCCCTCGTCGGTAATGATATCTTCACACCTAGCGGTGAGTGTAGCAGTTCCATTCGGTGTTTCATAAAATTCTTAATCGGCATGCTATGCCTTTTTGGGGTTTTTTGTTCGTCGGTTGGAATTGCTGCTCCATGTACGTGATGGTGCATGAGTGGTGACACGATCGAATGGGTTGTTAGGCTCCATGCTCGAGCATCGAACTGATGAACCCACGGTCCCTTCATTTATGTGGCCCTAGTGTCACGGGAAATATGCCTAAGGAGTTTTGACACCGAGGTGGGTGGTTTGGAAGGCATGCATTCTCCCAAGCTTAACTATAGTATATAGGTATACTATAGAATATTCTAGAATAGGCTAGAATAAGCTAGAGTTGTGTGGAGTACTCTAGCATGTTATGGAAGAGTGTAGAGAGTCCATGAGGGTTGCATGGGAAGGTTATGGAAGTATCTAGACTTGGGGTGTCTAGAACTCTCCATGGGAGGAGAGGAAGGGAAGCTTCCATAAGTGTGACATGGGAAGGTTCTAGAATATTCCCATGAGGAGGTGGAATAGTAAGGAGGTGGGAATAGTAACCCATCCTCATCTATAAATACCTCCACCCTCATTTGTAAATGGATAGAAGATAGAAGAGTGTTAGGAGCCATCTAGCCAAGAGAGAGCTAAGCCTTGTAAAGCCATAGGAAGCATACTTTCTTGTAAGCCATTCTTGTTCCTTTGTATAGTGTAAAGTAAGGTTTCTTTACACATAACACTTGTGCTACCCTTTCTCTTCTTAAGCATACATTTTGCTAGTGGGTGTGCTAGCTTTCCAAAGCCAAGGCACGATCCTAAAAGTGTGGGTAAGGAGGCTTACTAGCATACTTGCGTGGGTTGGACGAGGTATTGCTAGGCCGCACGTGGGCGAGTGTTGGGGGTTAACAAAACTCACGTGACAGTTGGTATCAGAGCTCTTGGTTGAGTTCGAGGATTTGGGTTGCCTTCTTTGGAGTGTGTGTTGGAGTGTTAGCACAAAAGAATGGCGGGTTCAGGTGAGCAAGCAACAAGCCAAGCACAAGGTGGTGCGAAGAAGGGTGGACGAGAGAAATCTCGTGACATGTTAACGGCCATGGAGGAAAGGTTGGTCAAGGTAGAGACCACCATGTCCGAGTGGAGGGACAAGCTCGAAG
>CANTUR010000957.1:105000-107500 GCA_947683625.1 Mallotus nudiflorus
GCGCATGGCCGAGCCTCGGCAGGCCCTCGGCCGAGAGTCCTGGCATGCCTCGGCGCGCATGGCCGAGCCTCGGCACGCCCTCGGCCGAGAGTCCGGGCATGCCTCGGCCCGCATGGCCGAGGCCTCGGCACCCTCTCGGCCAAGAGTGCTGGCATGCCTCGGAGCGCATGGCCGAGGCCTCGGCCCCCTCTCGGCCGAGAGTCCTCGCATGCCTCGGCGCTCATGGCCGAGCCTCGGCAGGCCCTCGGACGAGATTCCTGGCATGCCTCGGCGCGCATGGCCGAGGCTTCGCAGGCCCTCGGCCGAGATTCCTGGCATGCCTCGGCGCGCATGGCCGGCCCTCGGCCGAGAGTCCAGGCATGCCTCGGCGCGCATGGCCGAGCCTCGGCACGCCCTCGGCCGAGAGTCCCGCGCATGCCTCGGCGCGCATGGCCGAGGCCTCGGCACCCTCTCGGCCAAGAGTGCTGGCATGCCTCGGAGCGCATGGCCGAGGCCTCGGCCCCCTCTCGGCCGAGAGTCCTCGCATGCCTCGGCGCTCATGGCCGAGCCTCGGCAGGCCCTCGGACGAGATTCCTGGCATGCCTCGGCGCGCATGGCCGAGCCTCGGCAGGCCCTCGGCCGAGAGTCCTGGCATGCCTCGGCGCGCATGGCCGAGCCTCGGCACGCCCTCGGCCGAGAGTCCTGGCATGCCTCGGCGTGCATGGCCGAGGCCTCGGCACGCCCTCGGCCGAGGCTGGGACGCCTCGGCTCGCCCATGGCCGAGTATCGTTGGAGGTTAATGGCATGGCTTTTGGAGGTTAATGGCATGCTCCCCGGGCGCATAGATGCCTATGCGGCACGGTCAAGGGGCACATGCTTTTGGCACGAGACATTACGTGCTTTTAGAGCGTTGAATATGGTTCGGGCTTGATTTTTGTTGCGGTAAGTTGGATGGGGTTGATCATCCTCGGTGCCACAACCCCGACAAGTATATCGGGCATCATTATATCATATATGTTGTGACCCTTCCTCGCGTATGGTGAAACCATTCACTATTTATTTGAAAATGGTACTTCTAAAGTTTCATGGGCAAGATGCCTTTATTCCGGTGGGACTGCATGCTTTTGCCACATAGCCATTTTGGCCGATTTTTCGGGAAGATTGAGCATATAGCCCAATCATCAAGCAAACATCGTGAAAATTAAAATATGGTCACACCATTAAATTTATCATATTTTTTTATGGCTATCCACAAGAAACGGTGATTTTTTGAGGTGTGCACTATTTTTAATGAATTTATCTATTTTCCGCATTAAAAAAATAAAAAAAAATAGTTATCGTGCTCAAAAAATTCTGAAATTTTTTCCTACAGCATATTTGATTATTCTTAACATATCTTCAGGAGATCTTTGTTATGGTGGGACTTCATATTTTTGCCACATTGGCATTTTGGCCGATTTTTCGGGAAGATTTAGCATGTAGCACAATCATCAAGAAAACATCATGAGAATTAAAATCTGGTCACACCATTAAATTTACCATATTTTTTTGGGGCTCTCCACAAAAAATGGTGATTTTTTGAGGTCTCCTCTATTTTTTATGAATTTCTCTATTTTCCGCATTAAAAAAATAAAAAAAAATATTTAACGTGCTCAAAAAATTCTGAAATTTTTTGCTAGAGTATATTGTATTATTCTTAACATATCTGCAAAAAATCATTTCAAAATTCCTTAAATTGAATTTTTTAGGGGGGGTGTGATGGGTGGAACATATTGATGTCTCCTCCTACCACAGCCCACTGTGCTCCTTATGCTCTTTAGGGGGGTGCAGCATACCTCGACCCCCCTGGGGGGGCTGGGGCGCCTAGGCGACGGGGCATGCCTAGGCACTTGTGGGCTTCGGTGTGGCGCGGAAAACATCCCCCTACCCCCTCCGGTGCCCCGGTCGGATGTCGGAAGGACCCGGGCCATGGCGGGCCACCACGCCATGTCCCGGGCCCACTCGCTGCGGATTTTTTCCTGAGGTGGTGGCATGTTGCCCCGATTGTTGGGGGATGTTGAGGGGCCTCATCCGCTCACCGCGGTCGAAGCCGAGGCAACTCTAACGATCGGGGTGGAGGATCGGTGGAGCGAGGCATTTCATGGTTGTGATCCAACGGCGTTGGGGCCCAACCCCGTGCTGGAGCGTGCTGACGGGCTGCTTGGGTAAGGCTTGAGCTCGGCATTCACGTGCTGTGCTTTTTCAATGCTCTTCGCCAAGCGTGGGCAGCCTCGATGCGTGCCGATGGACGGGGGAACGTCCCCTCCGAGGGCGGTGAGCATCCAAGGATGTGTGGCTGACGTTTTTGGGGACAAACCTCGTGCTGAAGTGTGCACAGGGGCTGCCGGTTTCGGGGTGGGCGCGAATGTCACCAGGCTGAGTAATCTACCTTCGTGTGATGTCCAGGTCCGAACGGTAGCTTTTGTATGTGGATGCATGGGGGGTGTCCCCTTGATCGGAGGCGCACAGCCGTTGATGTGCT
>CANTUR010000957.1:117500-122500 GCA_947683625.1 Mallotus nudiflorus
TATATGTTGTGACCCTTCCTCGCGTATGGTGAAACCATTCACTATTTATTTGAAAATGGTACTTCTAAAGTTTCATGGGCAAGATGCCTTTATTCCGGTGGGACTGCATGCTTTTGCCACATAGCCATTTTGGCCGATTTTTCGGGAAGATTGAGCATATAGCCCAATCATCAAGCAAACATCGTGAAAATTAAAATATGGTCACACCATTAAATTTATCATATTTTTTTATGGCTATCCACAAGAAACGGTGATTTTTTGAGGTGTGCACTATTTTTAATGAATTTATCTATTTTCCGCATTAAAAAAATAAAAAAAAATAGTTATCGTGCTCAAAAAATTCTGAAATTTTTTCCTACAGCATATTTGATTATTCTTAACATATCTTCAGGAGATCTTTGTTATGGTGGGACTTCATATTTTTGCCACATTGGCATTTTGGCCGATTTTTCGGGAAGATTTAGCATGTAGCACAATCATCAAGAAAACATCATGAGAATTAAAATCTGGTCACACCATTAAATTTACCATATTTTTTTGGGGCTCTCCACAAAAAATGGTGATTTTTTGAGGTCTCCTCTATTTTTTATGAATTTCTCTATTTTCCGCATTAAAAAAATAAAAAAAAATATTTAACGTGCTCAAAAAATTCTGAAATTTTTTGCTAGAGTATATTGTATTATTCTTAACATATCTGCAAAAAATCATTTCAAAATTCCTTAAATTGAATTTTTTAGGGGGGGTGTGATGGGTGGAACATATTGATGTCTCCTCCTACCACAGCCCACTGTGCTCCTTATGCTCTTTAGGGGGGTGCAGCATACCTCGACCCCCCTGGGGGGGCTGGGGCGCCTAGGCGACGGGGCATGCCTAGGCACTTGTGGGCTTCGGTGTGGCGCGGAAAACATCCCCCTACCCCCTCCGGTGCCCCGGTCGGATGTCGGAAGGACCCGGGCCATGGCGGGCCACCACGCCATGTCCCGGGCCCACTCGCTGCGGATTTTTTCCTGAGGTGGTGGCATGTTGCCCCGATTGTTGGGGGATGTTGAGGGGCCTCATCCGCTCACCGCGGTCGAAGCCGAGGCAACTCTAACGATCGGGGTGGAGGATCGGTGGAGCGAGGCATTTCATGGTTGTGATCCAACGGCATTGGGGCCCAACCCCGTGCTGGAGCGTGCTGACGGGCTGCTTGGGTAAGGCTTGAGCTCGGCATTCACGTGCTGTGCTTTTTCAATGCTCTTCGCCAAGCGTGGGCAGCCTCGATGCGTGCCGATGGACGGGGGAACGTCCCCTCCGAGGGCGGTGAGCATCCAAGGATGTGTGGCTGACGTTTTTGGGGACAAACCTCGTGCTGAAGTGTGCACAGGGGCTGCCGGTTTCGGGGTGGGCGCGAATGTCACCAGGCTGAGTAATCTACCTTCGTGTGATGTCCAGGTCCGAACGGTAGCTTTTGTATGTGGATGCATGGGGGGTGTCCCCTTGATCGGAGGCGCACAGCCGTTGATGTGCTTTGCGATGCGGGCTCTTGAGGGTTGATTACTGTGGCTTTGAGGTGCTAATGGTCGCTTTCTTGAGGTGTGGGCATGGCACCCTCGTGCTGTGCCGGCATGGATGGTTGGGGGCTTGCGGCATCTCGGGGCTCGGTGTGATGCTCTCGAGGGCCTTGCAACGAACGTGCCGAGCCTTGAGCCTGGGCGTGCCAAGGGTGGATGTCTTGCTGCGAGGGCACATCATTCAGTTGGAGTGCTCGAGTGGGGGGGCAGGATCTCGCGGCACAACCGGTGCAAGGGGCTGAGCATTGTTGGGCGACGCATTTCGGCGCATGCTTATGTTGAGGCTGGGGGGTGCTCGCATTGTGCTTGGGCGTGCCAATGGCGGATGCTGCATTGCGAGGGCACATCATTAAGTTGTAGTGCTTGAGCGGTGGGGTGGAAGCCTGCGGCGCAACTGTGGCATGAGGCTTGAACTCCGTCGACGATGCATTTCGACGTGCGCTTGTGCTGAGGCTGGGGGCTTGCCATGCGCCTGGGCGTGTCAAGAGTGCATGCTGTATTGCGAGGGCACATCATTAAAGTTGTAGTGCTTGAGCGGTTTGGCAGAATCTTGCGGCACAACTGTGGCAAAGGGCAAGAACCTTGCCGAGGACGCATTACGGCGTACGCTTGTGTTGAGGCTGGGGGCTTGCCCTGTGCTCGGGCGTGCCAAAGGTGGATGCTTCACTACGAGGGCACATCATTAAGTTGAAGTGCTTGAGCGGTGGGGTGGAAGCTTGCGGCGCAACTATGGCATGAGGCTTGATCTCTGTCGACGATGCATTTGGGCGTGCGCTTATGCTGAGGCTGGGGGCTTGCCATGCGCCTGGGCGTGTCAAGAGTGCGTGCTGTATTGCGAGGGCACATCATTAAGTTTGTAGTGCTCGAGCGGTTTGGCAGAATCTTGCGGCACAACTGTGGCAAAGGGCAAGAACCTTGCCGACGACGCATTGTGGCGTATGCTTATGTTGAGGCTGGGGGCTTGCCCTGTGCTCGGGCGTGCCAAAGGTGGATGCTTCACTACGAGGGCGCATCATTAAGTTGAAGCGCTCGAGCTGTGGGGTGGAAGCTTGCGGTGCAACTGTGGCACAGGGCTTGAACCTTGCCGACGATGCATTCTGGCTGCGCACATGCTGAGGCTGGGGGCTTGCCTCGGGCTTTTGGCGTTCCAAGGGCTGATGCTTCATTGCGAGGGCACATCATTAAGTTGTAGTGCTTGAGTGGTGGGGTGGAAGCTTGCGGCACAACTGTAGCACATGGCTCGAACCTTGCCGACGATGCATGCTAGTGTCCGCTTATGCTGAGGCAGGGGGCATACCCCGTGCATGGGCGTGCTGAGGGTTGATGCTTCACTATGAGCGCACATCATTAAGTTGTAGTGCGGGAGCGGTGGGGTGGAAGCTTGCAGTGCAACCGTTGCGTGGGGTTTGAAACTCGTCGTCGATGCATGTCCTCGTAATTCTTCCGTACGAAGTTACTGTTTGTCCCTCGTCGGTAATGATATCTTCGCACCTAGCGGTGAGTGTAGCAGTTCCATTCGGTGTTTCATAAAATTCTTAATCGGCATGCTATGCCTTTTTGGGGTTTTTTGTTCGTCGGTTGGAATTGCTGCTCCATGTACGTGATGGTGCATGAGTGGTGACACGATCGAATGGGTTGTTAGGCTCCATGCTCGAGCATCGAACTGATGAACCCACGGTCCCTTCATTTATGTGGCCCTAGTGTCACGGGAAATATGCCTAAGGAGTTTTGACACCGAGGTGGGTGGTTTGGAAGGCATGCATTCTCCCAAGCTTAACTATAGTATATAGGTATACTATAGAATATTCTAGAATAGGCTAGAATAAGCTAGAGTTGTGTGGAGTACTCTAGCATGTTATGGAAGA
Organism: Mallotus nudiflorus; assembly: GCA_947683625.1. Lineage (NCBI taxonomy): Eukaryota > Viridiplantae > Streptophyta > Magnoliopsida > Malpighiales > Euphorbiaceae > Mallotus > Mallotus nudiflorus. Next base: position 120,919 of record CANTUR010000957.1, read on the forward strand.
GTGTAGAGAGTCCATGAGGGTTGCATGGGAAGGTTATGGAAGTATCTAGACTTGGGGTGTCTAGAACTCTCCATGGGAGGAGAGGAAGGGAAGCTTCCATAAGTGTGACATGGGAAGGTTCTAGAATATTCCCATGAGGAGGTGGAATAGTAAGGAGGTGGGAATAGTAACCCATCCTCATCTATAAATACCTCCACCCTCATTTGTAAATGGATAGAAGATAGAAGAGTGTTAGGAGCCATCTAGCCAAGAGAGAGCTAAGCCTTGTAAAGCCATAGGAAGCATACTTTCTTGTAAGCCATTCTTGTTCCTTTGTATAGTGTAAAGTAAGGTTTCTTTACACATAACACTTGTGCTACCCTTTCTCTTCTTAAGCATACATTTTGCTAGTGGGTGTGCTAGCTTTCCAAAGCCAAGGCACGATCCTAAAAGTGTGGGTAAGGAGGCTTACTAGCATACTTGCGTGGGTTGGACGAGGTATTGCTAGGCCGCACGTGGGCGAGTGTTGGGGGTTAACAAAACTCACGTGACAGTTGGTATCAGAGCTCTTGGTTGAGTTCGAGGATTTGGGTTGCCTTCTTTGGAGTGTGTGTTGGAGTGTTAGCACAAAAGAATGGCGGGTTCAGGTGAGCAAGCAACAAGCCAAGCACAAGGTGGTGCGAAGAAGGGTGGACGAGAGAAATCTCGTGACATGTTAACGGCCATGGAGGAAAGGTTGGTCAAGGTAGAGACCACCATGTCCGAGTGGAGGGACAAGCTCGAAGACATGGACCAACGCATCGTGGAGCTCGAGTCCAAGGGTGGTGACGAGGAGGAGCTTCGAGGGGAGATGCAAGGTGCCTTGAATGAGGTCGTGGACAAGTTGTCAAGGGAAGACAAAACCCTCATGGCAATGTTGCAAGCTTACAAGGAGAAGGTCGAGAAGCTCGAGATGGAGCTTAGCTTGGTAAAGGCCGCGTTGGCGAGCGGTGGGGGAGTCCAAGCTACGACCACTCATAAAGTGGATGCTCCCAAGCCAAAAGCCTTTGGTGGGGCGAGGAATGCGAGGGAGATAGATAACTTCCTATGGAGCTTGGAGAGGTACTTTGAGGCCGTAGGCATCGTGGACGAGAATGCCAAGGTGAGGTCTGTATCTCTCTATTTAAATGATGTGGCTACCGTGTGGTGGAGAAGGAGGTGCGAGGACGTCAAAAGGGGGACGTGCACCATCACTACATGGGAAGACTTCAAGAGGGAGTTAAAGGCCCAATTCTACCCCAAGGATGCGGAGAATGAAGCGAGGGCCAAGCTTCGTCGTCTTCAACACAAGGAGGGGTACATACGAGATTATGTCAAGGAGTTCTCCGAGTTGATGTTGGAGATACCTGATTTGGGAGAGAAGGAGGCATTGTTCAACTTCCTCGATGGATTGTCCCATTGGGCCAAGCAAGAGTTGGAGCGACGGGATGTCAAAGACCTTGCTACCGCGATGGCCATTGCCGAGAGCTTAATAGAGTTCAAGAAAAGGGACCCGAAAGACAAAGGCAAAAAGGTCGAGTACGATAGCAAATGTAGGGGAGACAATGGGGAGTCTTCCGACGAT
>CANTUR010000958.1:0-226293 GCA_947683625.1 Mallotus nudiflorus
TACAATACAATAAATACATTTACCCTTTTAAATCATTATTTGAACAAAAATACTTGTAAAATAAAAGAAAAAAACACACAATAATTTAATGTAAAAAACTCCAAAATGGAAAAAAATCACAGACGTTGTCCAAAAGACAATCAATAGAAAAATATTCATTATGTGAAAAATTATTACAATCACACTATAAAATATTTAACTCTTACACACACTTAAAAACTCAAATATACCCAAGAGAATTTCCTTTAAATTCTCTACTAGTATAGCTAATACCTTTCAATGGTACACTAAATATTATTGGTGATTGACATATTAAACAAAATAACTAAGAAGTTTATTTTATAACCAATTAATCATCTTGGATTTTCCTATGTTTCATTATTGTCACTGGATTTATTTGGTTTCTTTTAATTGAACAAAAAAGCTAACTTTCCTCTGAAGGCCTTATATAATCAATACTAAATTAGTATATCTTTAACTTGTGCTTGCCATAACCCAAAATTTATTCTCCTATCAAATTTCGTAATATCAAATATAAAGCTAATTTTTTCTCAACAATGCACAATACTTCTTTATACTTGAACAATACTTCTTGCTACAGTGACTTCACGCATGATTAATGAGTGAATAATTGTGTTTAGAAAATGCACTAAGAAAGTTTTCAAGAGAGATTGTTGGACACAAATGATACCACTTAAGTCTTAACTTCCTTAGGCAATTATAACTTTTGTAACAAAACTTTATTGGTTGTACTTGCTTACATAATATCACACTCAATATACATAATATCGTATTTAAAGGACCTCAAGTTGGATCACAACAATTTCTAAAAAATCTTTTATGATGTGGAAGATCGAACAAAGTCGCAACCACAGAGCATACTGTAGGCGGCGGGGTTTAGTGCGCGCCCAAGTGTTTGGCGACCACGGCATTGTGTGGGCTCGAGGCCCACTAGGAAATACGATATAGGTTATGGGCCTATTCGAAGATGGAGTCGCCACCCGGATAAAAGCCGGGACACACTGTACAGCAATTGGATCACACAGAGGTTCCCAGAAGCCGTCATCAGAGATCGGGTTCGGAAACTGGATATGAGCGTTTGAATGCTCACCCAACCTTGCAGTTGGCCTCCATTTGTGTTTTACGTTTTATTACCATTTAATTATTTAATTATTTCCTCATTTACCAAACATAATGAAATTGCCTTCGGATAATTGCCAGATTTTATAATTAAATCCGAGTTTGCATATTAGTTCGATTTCACGCCTTTAAGTCCCAATATTCAAAAACACAATAAATAAAATAAATAATAATTTACAACCATACATTCAAAACCGAATGGGGAAAAGGATTAAGGATTACAACGCTTTTTAGCTAAATAAACGAAATAATATACAGAAAATAAACCAATAAAATAACATAAAAGCGGCAATGTACAAGGGATAACTAGTAAAAGTGATTACTCGATGACAGAAATCATCAAGTAATTCCTGCAAATAACACACAGTTAGCCTTTCCTTTCACAAAAAAATGAAGTCATATGTAACGATACTTACAAGGAGACTATATATATATATAAAAGGGGTTTTCACATTACGGACTAAAGAAACCATCAAATAGTCAAGATAATCACCATCATGCAATCATACATACATATTTAAGGTCAAAAGGGAACATATTAAAGCAGGTGTCATAGCAAACAAACAAAAAAATGAAGCAGGAAGCGGGTTAACCCTGTCAATGAGGCAGTCGCCTCATTGATGAGGTGACACCTCATCAACAGGGGCTCTTACAATTTCGAGGCAAAAAAGGTAACACACACAAAAGATAGACTCCCTAAAGGCCTATCAATGGGGCGATCACCTCATTGAGATGAGGCGACGCCTCTGTGAAGAGGTGTCACCTGATCACCAAGCCGGCTCTGACTACCAAGACATACAGACTTCTACTCTAAGTAACCAAAACATGCATATACACACTCTACACTCATCATACTACGACTACATGCAAAAGTATTCAAAGATCTATCAATAAAATGAGATATGAAGCATGACACACTAGAGATAAATCTAAAATGTACTAATAGCTCAATTACACATAAGCAAGAACACACAAAATGATGAACATGTCAAGTTTAAGTGCATATTTTATACCAAAATGAGAGGCCTTCAGAGCTGTTTTGATTAAGATCCTTGTTAGGATGTGGTATCTACCTTTGACATAAGGTTCTTCTTTCTTCTCTTATGGAGAAAGTGGACCTCTTTGCTTCAACCTTCCTCCCCTTTCTTGAGGACGTTTTTTTCTTTTCTTTTCCCTCTGTGTTTTTCTTTTTCAAAGCTCCTCCCTCCTTTCTCACCAACCTCCTCTTCTCTCTCTTTTTTTTTCTCTTTTATTCCTTAGCTTTCCCATGCCCCTAAGCCTCCTAGCCCATCATGAGCTCTCATAGCCTTTTTTCTTTCCCCAAAAATCTTTTCCTCACGCAAGAAAGAGGTCTGGAGAGTGGGGCCCACATGTAATATCCCGTATTTTTTAATATTTTAATACTGCATCGGGATATGCAGTGTTAATAATTTTTATATATATTTATGATATTTTATGAGTTGCTATTTAATTAAAATTGATTTTTAATTATTTTATATTATTTTAAGCACTTTACGTAAAATTTTCCTGGGACTTGTATTTTCGAAAAAATTTACACGTAAATTATTTATTATTAATTATTTTAAACAATTTTACGGACTTGCATGAACTCATATATATTTTTAAAGTACTAAATACCGTATATATGTGTATTTATTTATTTAACTAGGGTTTAATTAATTACCCTAATATTTTATTATTTATTAATTAGTTTTAATATTATTTAATTATTTTTAGTGTATAAATTATTAAAAATATTAAATTATATGTGTGTGGTGTATATTTAATGTGTGTGATTTTGTATTATTTTAATATATAGTGTAAAAGTATATATATATATATACATATACATTTAATATTAAAAAAAAAATAAAGTTTGATTTAATTACAGTTTTGCCATTCATCCGCCTCCCTCATTCCCGATCGCCCCCATCACCGTTCCACCGCCTGCCATCCCGTTTTCTCACCGTCGGTGTGCCTCCCAGTGTGCCACCTCCTTCCTCCAACTATTCCACCACCAGCAGAGCCCATTTCCGACGTCGGGAAGCTCGTTTTGGCCGGAGAAACTGAAACTTTTCTCACCGTCATTCACGGCGTTTCCGGCCACCACTTTCGACACCAATAGTCTCTTTATTCTCCTTGAGATCCGGTGAGTGTGATTCCAAGCTTTTTTTCACTTAAAATGGTCTTGATTTGCTTAGGTTTCGATTTTGGTAATTCGGCCATTTTAGGGTTCTTGATTTTTTTGAACTCTTAATTGATTGATTCATGAGAAATTCCTTCACAAATGTTGTTCCCCTTAGCTTAATCTACATGTGTGAATTTTTTTAGAATTTTTGGGAATTATTTTGATTTTTGGGTATTTTTTAATATTTTATTATTATTTTCTAATTTTCAAAAATTAATTAATTAAATTATGAAATTGTGTTTTATGATAAATATAGGTGTTGAAATGAATTATAGAAATTTATTTGGAGTTTTTATGAATTTCTATGTATTTATTTTGAATTTAATTAGTTTATGTAATTTTGGAAAAATAGGGTTAATTGTGTTTTTAATTGAAATTAATTATTTAATTGAGTTTATTTATTGATATTATTGATATATATGTTGATAAAATTAATTTTGTGCAATTATATTATTTTTGGTGAATTTTTGGAGTAATTTTAGTATATTTATATATATATGGGTATTTTGGTAATTTTACCCTAAATTGGCTAAAAATGTAATTAAATTGGTTTTAATAGTTATTTAAGGTGTAAAAATGATTTCTACAAATTATTTAGTATTTTTAATTAATTAAAACTATTTTTCGTGAATTATTTTCAAATTATATATATAATATACGATTTTTCTAAATAAATGAGTTTTTATTGGTTTTTAATGTGTTTTAGGGTTAATTATGTAATTTCTACTTATTAAATGTATTTCTATGATATAAGGGTATTTTTGGTATTTCTATATTGTTTTGTGAATTGCGGACCCCGATCGGTAAACTATAGTTTGGAGTCCGACCAAGGGGTTGTGGATGTGTTTCTATGTCTATTTTTTGAAGTGTGTTTCTTTGCAGGGCCGGCTCTACTCTTTGAGTAGAGAGATGTCCGTTTTACAGGGGAGGTTCTACCGGATTTTCGATAGAATTCTCGTAAAACGTGATGTCCGGTCGGATTCTGATTTAATTCTGTCTCTAGTAATCTAGATCGAGTCTTTAGAACTTCTATTAGATTTATTCTGATTCCTGTCATTATCTATTTGTTTAGTTGCACCGAGACCGAGGCCTAGTGGATCAGGCCCGTCGGACCCATCTCGAGAAGCGCACTAAGTGTGAGTTACTATTCTATATATATATGCTTTAGGATGCATGATTTTAGAAATATATGTTTTATTTGGATTAAATATGCATAAATAATTTAATCAGTACTTAAGTTTATTTTAGTATATCTTAAATTATAAGCATGCTTTATTAGACATTTATGTTCAAAACGTTTTTAAATATATATTTAGTTTATTTTACGATTATATTGGATTTATTTGACGTATATATACTCAAAATATACTTGGTTTACTTTTGATATATTTCTAGTATATATATGGTTATTGTTGCTATTATATTTAAATTCATGCATCATTTATTTTTATGAATGTATGCTTTATATTTCAATGAAGGATATCAATAGAATGCGCTACCTAGTGGGCATCACTAGAACCGAGTACGTACCGGTACGCTTATAGCATTTAGGCTATATTACTGACCATTTGTGGATATTGATTGGATATGATTATTTGATGTGTGATATGATTTGGGAGTGTGATTGTTGGAGCTCGGTTGACCAAGTGTCTCGGGGCCAATCACACTGACAGTCAGACTGCTGGAGCTCGGTTGACTTAGTGTCTCGGGGCCAGTCTACTGTCCAAATGGATCAAGTGATTATATTGGAATAAGTGAGCCTGTATGGCTAGAGTGTTGTCTAACACTGTTTTTGAGGTTGCGATATTCTAGGGTTCTATTCGATCCTTCATAAACTGTGATTTTCAATAAAAATATATTAAATGATTTTTATTGCATTTGTGTGTAGTTTCTTGTATACATACATATTATATATATATTGTTGACTGTGTGCATTGACATTTAGTATGCATGTATATATATTATAGTAATTCACTCAGTGAGGTCTGACTCCCCTCCGTTGACTATTTTTCAAGAGAGTCATCGTCTTCAGACCTCAGTAACAGGTCTGTACGCCGGATTTCTTCCGCCCCGGCTTCTTTATGTAAATTGCTCACTTGAGTTTTATTTTTATAATCTAGACACTGCAGTAGTTATATAAAGTCGTGAGATATGTATTTTAAGAATTTAAACTGAAACTTGTATTAAAGGATTTATTTATATATATGAGATGAGGATTTGATTTAAATCCCGTGGTGGATTATTATTTTTGTATTTATGATTTTATTCCGCTGCACAGTATTTTATTTAATTATGTTATTATTATTACTATTGCATGTTTTATTTTATTTTAGGCTTGCTACAGGTTCCGGATTCAAAAGAATTCCCGTTCCCTAGCGCCGGTCATGGCCCGTGTTTTGGGTCGTGACACCGCACCACTTGGTCGTCATGATTGCAGCTGCAAGTGGGCTACTGTCACGACCCAAAACAGGGGCCATGATCGGCGCTAGGGAACGGGAATTCTTTCGAATCTGAAACCCGTAGCAAGCCTAAAAATAAAATAAAACATGCAATAATAATAATAATAATATCACAGTTAAATAAAATACAGTGCAGCGGAAAATAAAAGTCATAAATATCACAATAACATTTCCACCAACTGGATTTAAATTAAATACTCATCTCATATATATATAAACTCTTTTAATACAAATCCAGTTCAAATATAATACAACATCTCTTTATTAATTTAATGACTACTGCAGTGTCTAGATAAAATAAACCCAAGACTCAGATAAGCAGTTTGCATAAAGAAGCCGGGGCGGAAGAAATTCGACGTACAAGCCTACGACTGAGGTCTGAAGAAGAAGACTCTCCTGAAAAAATTAGTCAACGGAGGGGAGTCAGACCTCACTAAGTGAATTACTATAATATATATACATGCACACTAAATGATAATGCATACAATCAACAATATATATCTAATATGTATATATACAGACAAATACACACAGATGCAGTAAAATCATTATATATATATTTCATTGAAAATCATCGTTTATGAAGGATCACATAGAACCCTATAATATCGCAACCTCGAGAACAATGTTAGACAACACTCTAGCCATACAGGCTCACTTATTCCAAATATATTCACTTAATCCATTTGGACAGTAGACTGGCCCCGAGACACTAAGTTAACCGAGCTCCAGCAGTCTGACTGTCTGTGTGATTGGCCCCGAGACACTAGGTCAACCGAGCTCCAGCAATCACACTCCTAATTCACATCACACATCAGATAAATCAGTTCCAATCAATATCCACAAATGGTTAGTAATATAGCCTAATTGCTATAAGCATACCGGTACGTACTCGGTGCTAGTGCTGCCCACTAGGTAGCACGTTCTATTGTTATCCTTCATTAATAAATATAAAACATTCATTCACAAATCAATGATGCATGAATTTAAATAAAATAAAAATATAAACCATATATATACTGGAAATATACCAAAAGTAAACCAGGTATATTTTGAGTATATATAAGTCAAAAAAATCCAATCAAATCACAAATTAAGCTAGAAATGTATTTAAAAACATTTTAGACATAAATGGTTAATAAAGCATGCATATAATTCAAAATATACAGAAAATAAACCAAAATAAACTAAAAATAAACTTAGGTATTAATTGAATTATTCATGCATAATAATCAGAATAAACATATTTTTTTCTAAATCATGCACCCTAAACATTATATATAATATAGTAACTCACACTTAGTGCGCTCCACGAGATGGGTCCGACGGGCCTGGTCCGCTAGGCCTCGGTCTTGGCGCAACTAAACAAATAATAGCGACAGAAATCAGAATAAACCTAACAGAAAATCCTAGAAACTCAATCTAGAATATTAAACATAGAATCGAAATTACGGTTCGACTAGACATCACGTTTTATGAGAATTCTACCAAAAATTCAGCAAAACCTCCCTTGTAAAATGGACATCTCTCTACTCAAAGAGTAGAGTCGGCCCTGCAAAGAAACACACTTCGAAAAATAGGTACAACAACTCATCCACAACCCCTCGGTCGAACTCCAAACTACAGTTTACCAACCGGGGTCCACAAACACAGAATAATTATGGAAATACCAAAAATACCCTTATAACATAGAAATACATTTTGTAAGCAGAAATTACATAATTGGCCTTAAAACACATTAAAAACCGATAAAACTCATTTTATTAGTAAAATCGTATATTATAAATATATTTGAAAATAATTCACGAAAAATAGTTTTAATTAGTTAAAAATACTAAATAATTTGTAGAAATCATTTTTATACCTTAAATAACTATTTAAACCAATTAAATTACATTTTTAGCCAATTAAGGGTAAAATTACCAAAATACCCCTATATATAAATATACTAAAATTCATTCAAAAATTCACCAAAAATAGTATAATTATCCAAAAATTAATTTTCTCAACATATTTATCAATAATATCAATAATTAAACTCAATTAACCAATTAATTTCAATTAAAAACACAATTAACCCTATTTTTCAAAAATTACATAAACTAATTAAATTCAAAAAAAATACATAGAAATTCATAAAAATTCCAAATAAATTTCTATAATTCATTTTAACACCTATATTTATCATAAAACACAATTTCATAATTTAATTAATTAATTTCCGAAAATTAGAAAATAATATTAAAATATTCAAAAATACCCAAAAATCAAAATAATTCCCAAAAATTCTACAAAAATTCACACATGAATATTAAGCTAAGGGGAACAACATTTGTTAAGGGACTTTTCATGAATCAATCAAATTGAAGCCCAAAAAATTTAAGAACCCTAATATGGCCGAAATCGAAAATTCGAAACCTAAGCAAATCAAGACCATTTCAAGTGAAACAAAGCTTGGAATCACACTCACCGGAGCTCAAGGAGAAGAAAGAGTCTGGCAGTGTTGAAAATGGTGGTCGAAAACGTCATGATTGACGGTGAAGAAGAATTCGGCTTCTCCGGCCAAAATCAATCTCCAGGCGTCGGAAACGGCTGCAACAGGTGGCGAGGAAGGCTGAGGAAGGTGGTAGCACGCCGGATGGCACACCAACGGCAAGAAATCGGCATGACAGGCGGCGGAACGGCGATGGGGATGGTTGGGGAAAAAGGGGATGCTCAGGGGCAGTTCGATAATTTTCCAAAATTTGATTTTTTTGACTTATTATATGTATATATATATACTTTACACTATATAATAAAATAATATTAAATTACACACATTAAATATACACCACACACATATAATTTAATATTTTAAAATTTAATAATAAATAAAAATAATTAAATAGCAATAAAACTAATAAATAAATAATAAAATATCAGGATAATATTAATTAAACCCTAATTAGATAAATAAGTACACATATATACGGTGTTTAGTATTTTAAAAATATGTATGAGCTCATGCAAGTCCGTAAATCTATTTAAAATAATTAATAGTAAATTATTTACGTGAAAATTTCCCCGAAAATGTAAGTCCCGGGAAAATTTTACGTAAAGGACTTTAAATAATACACAATAATTAAAATAGGTTTTAAATACACATCAACTCGTAAAAATATCATAATATATATACAAAAATTATTAACACTGCATATCCCGATGCAGTATTAAAATATTTAAAAACACGGGATATTACAGCTACCATAGAGGCGACGCCTCATCGGTGAGGCAATCGCCTCATTGGCAGCTGCCAAAGAGGCGATCGCCTCATTACACTGAGGCGATGCCCCTTTTGCTCGGGCCTGCGGTGGGCTAGAAGGGCTTGGGCTAAATTTTGATAGTTGGGCTCGATTTAGGTTTTTCAGGCTTTGGGTTTTCAAGTCCACTATCCACTTAGAGATTCAGGCTTCATTCTCATGTCCAAGTTTCACATTCTCATCATTGGGCTTGACAACGGACCGGTCAAACTGAACGCCCCTAATTCGTCCCCTAAAACTTGTCGATCGAATCGGGTGTCTACAGTTTGCCCCCTGATTTTTCAAAAAAAAAAAACAAATGCATGCAATGACCATTTTTTAAAAAGTCACATGCATAACAGCGAACAAACAATAAGATGAACAATATACCTGACTCTCGGGTTTCACCCGAGAGATGAATCCTTCAATTTTGAAACGTGACCGTGATCCTTAGGTTTTCCTGGCCTGATCAGCCACTCATTAATATTTGATAGAGATATTTAAAAACTGTTAACCTCGGGTTTTCCTGGCCCGACCCTTACAATATTGGAATTTGATTCTCGGGTTTTCCTGGCCCGGTCTTCGTAATACTGAAACTTGATTCTCGAGTTTTCCTTGCCTGATCTTCACTGGGGATGTGGTTTTCAGATTTTCCTGGTCTGATTATCACTCCTCTGGGGACATAGACTTCTGGGTTTTCCTGGCTCAGTTGTCCTTCGCTTCCGACTTCGAGGATACTACTTGAACAGTCATCTCGATCCTTTAAGCTTCAGGGATTCAAACCCGAATAGTCCTTCCTTTCAGCTTCGGGAATTCAAACCCAAACAACCCTTTCTTTGCGATGTGGGTTTTTCCTTGGCCCTTTTCTCTAGAAACTTCATCTCAAAAATTCGTACTCTGAATTCCGCCTCCTTAGTATATGGCACTAATTTCCACCCATCATTTCATTTCATCATCATCATTTTCACTTTTTTTTTAGGGGAAAACCCTACATCGTTGCTTGCTATAAAAATAACTTCTTCCTTTTATCCTTTCTCCCTTCTATTTTTTTTATCACCTTTTCTTTTCCTCTCTTATTTTCTCCTTACGCTTCTTGTACTCCTTACATCTTCCCCCTTTTTACAATCAATGGAGAATGAGAGAACACCCCCTGTACTTGGGTGAGATTGCATCCTGCCTCTTGTTAGTGCTTCTAGGAGCTTGGGATTGACCCGTAGAGACTCGATTCCTCTTTTGGCAGACCTAAGGTCCCATATTTGCTCGTCTGCATCTGGAGAGGTTAGTACCCTATAATTTCCTGTAAAATTATGTTGGGTCAGTGATTAATCAAACATAATTATCAACTTAGGACATTAATTTTTTAAGCAAATGAGAAATCCATTATTTTGATAGCCAGGAATCAGGAACTGTGCCCGTCTTGCCTTACAGAGGCGATCGCCTCATCGTAGAGGTGATCGCCTCATCGTAGAGGTGATTGTCTCATTGATGAGGCGATCACCTAATCGATGAGGTGATAAGCTTTTGCGAAGAGGCAATAACTTATCGCCCTTTTACAGAGCCAATCGCCTCTCCAATAAGGCGATCGCTTTTGTGATGAGGCGATAGCCTTTACGATGAGGCGATCGCTTCATCAATAGGGCAAACCGCACTATGTAAAAGTCCATTCATTCTGAATTCCTTTTCTGAAACCATAACATGCATAAACTTCACTTCCCTATCTATTGTTTGCAACATAATGCTCAGACGTTCAAGGGTGCCGGGAATTTTCATGGAGCCCGGGTCTTCTTCAATGACTTGACTGATGAGCAGAGGGACCGAATTCAGGAGACGGGGTTCGAGGACTTTGTACTCTCACTTCCATCCGAGCAGGGGCGCACGGATTACCAACCACTGCATGCCCTAATGGAGAGGTGGTTTGATACGACCCACACCTTCCACCTCCTATTCGGTGAGCTTACTCTAGACCCGATATCATTTGTTGCCATCACGAGGATTGCTTGTGCCGAGAATCCTGTTCCCTTTGATGCGAGTCTACATCAGCTGTCTCCGAATAAGGCCGCATATATTGAGCGACTTTTGAGGATGACCCTTGACATGAAGGGGACTCATACCCTTAAATTGGACTCGATCAAGAGCTTCTACACCCAGGATTGGGCTACAGCGATGATCTCTCCCCTTGAGATTGACCAAGTAGTGAGGGATTTTTTGCTCTACCTACTCGGTACCACCTTCTTTGCTGACACTGCCAGCTCCATCGATCTGATATTCCTATCGGCCCTTCGGGATCTTGACCAGATTTCCACATTCAATTGGGGTAGCTGCGCCCTGGCATACTTGTACCGGAGCATGGACGAGGTGGTCCAAGGGGCTAGGAGGTTTTGCGGCTTTTGGAATGCTGTTCTGGTACATCATGATCCCTTTTTTCCTTTATCTTGTTCTGATCCCCATTACTTACATCAGTCTTCTCAACTTCTCCTATTTTATTTTTCAGGTCTGGGCTCTAGAGCTAGAGTTTCTTGTGGGCGTTACCCGAGTGGGAGACCATTTTCTGGCCCTCGGTAGGTAGGGCGCTAGCCGCGTTGTGAAGAGGCACCTTGCGCGAGTTCATATCCACATACAACACTTGAACTCTCTGACACAGGATGCGGTATCTACAAAGAACAAACCTTCTTATTAGTAAATTATTCACATTTAATTTACTTACATATTGACATCTCCCTTTTTTCGGATCCGGAATGACTTGTGGGGGTCCGAGGACACTTGGACCATTGAGATGACTCGCTCTAGGCCCTTATCTCGAAAGAGGGTACTCTTCTGTGGCCTTGGGTATTGGGCTTGATACTTAGGAGAGCGGGTCCTAAACTGTAGTGCGGGTGTTAGAGCTCAGCGGGTCCCCAGGTCTCCTCCTAAAAGTATGCTTTGGGCCCATAAGCTGGAGGGTGACAATCTCGTTCATGCCGTTACGGGCTCATCAGTTGTGGATCACATAGTTCGTGTGATGAGCCGGTATGTGGAGTTCATCCATACCCACCTTCTATTGACGGTCCCCTTCCAGGCCGCTTCTACCTCTAAGGTAAATCCTTGTCAATTCCCTTTTTCTTGCAAATTCACTGCATTCTTAACATGTTCCTCCTATTTTTGTCTTCAGGCTACACCTACTAGGCCCATGGCCCCGGTTAGGTCCTGAGTGCGGGAGAGAGAGCCCTTGAATGGTCGATTGGATCCTGGCAAGGAGGAGACTTCTGCGACTGGCGAGGAAGCCAGGCCGACTACTGCCCCCAGTTTTGAGTTTGTCCCAGGCAGCTTCATCCACATCCCCGACCCCCTAGTCCGATGTTGGGTTCCTCATGGGGAGTTATCACGTCAGTTCTTGACCTTGGATGGGGACCTGACCCCTATATGTACCCCTGGTGGTGCTACTCACGTATGTTCTTTTCCTGACCTGCTTTCTCTATAATTCTCAAACCAAATGTTAATTCCAACATTTATTTCAATAATGCAGATTTCACTGGAGCAGGGCCTATATATGTATTACATGATAGAGGCCTAGAGAGACTACATGTTGGAGGTCACCCAATAGTGAAGAGTAAGAACCTCTTTATTTTCTACATGTATGCATGCTTTCATGGTTTACTAACCTGCGATTTGTCTTAATAGGATCGGGATGAGGCTAGCAGGGTGAGGATCGCCACTCTCGAGCATCAGATTGACGTGTTTTAGATTGATGAGGATGAAGACAGGAGTGGCAGCGGTGCGGGAGGAGAGACTGACCTCGAGGATACTGGACCGGATACTTGATGTACTGGGGTTAAAACTTGTGTAGTCTTCGAATAGTGAACACAAAATTTTGGTTTTTTATTTTTATGAATAGAATGCTTGCATAATTCAACATTTTCCTTGATTAAATCCACTTATTTTGCTTTTCTCATTTCTTCATATGTGAATTGATTTCACTATTTGCATACGTAACTGTCCCACATGTTTAGACTATGTGATTCGAAAAAGCACAAATGGCTCATATTGTTGATGAGGCGATCACCTCATTAGTCCCTGGTAAAGAGGTGATCGCCTCTTCCTGCTAAGGTGGTGCTTCATTGATGAGGCGATCGCCTCAGCAACAGGAAGTCCTGCCCCTATAAAAACCCACATTCCTGTGTTCGACCTAATTTTCGAATCCCCTTCGTCCTTCCCTTTCTGTTTCTCCCTCTAAGCATCTCTGAAAAGCCACAAACATGACAGAATAAAGTTTGAGGCCCCTACATTCGATTTTGAAAGGTTTGGACAATAAATCTTAGGCCAGGTTAAAGCCGTTTCACCTCACGGTCTTCAAATCACTCCATACTAGGAGAATTAATTTCCCTTTTCTCCATGCCATGGTTCAATTTTGGGATCCCCATAAACACATTTTTCAACTTAACACAATAGAAATATGTCCTCTACCAGAGGAATTCGAGGCAATTCTTGGCCATTATACAGATTTTGCTTGCCAACGTGTGATCCCTGCTCTTGCAAACTCGGATTCTCACTCCATTCAGCAATAAATGGTGCGTATATTCAATCTTCCACCCCGGTCTTCCTTCCACTGTGTCTCCGACTCAGAAATCAAATTAAAGTCCCTCCTTTTAGTCATCATTAATGTGGACAAAGGGAAAACTTGCTAGCCCCGCATGTTAACCCTCTGTTTGTATGCTCAATTTCTGCTGGTTTCCCCCTCAGGGCACTACGATACAAAGATCTTCCCCATCCTCGATCAAGTGGAGTCAGGGCTTAACCCCTTCCCTCTCATCTTAGTAGAAATAGTCATTGGATTAGATGACTTCACAAGGACGCGATGATTCTCAGGAAGCCCCTTCCTATTGGAGGTAAGTTTCCCGTTGCCCCTCCTCTACTTCCAACTGCTAATACTGGCTATACCTAAATACTTGCAATCCCGCAGATGTGGTTTTATGAAAAACTGGGCTTGATCGAACCTCCCCAAGACATTAAGAGTTACCAAGCCAAGCATTATCGAACAAGGAAACTACATCCCATTCTTGCAGAGATTCGTGCTTGGCTATCAACATTCCCTGATACACCGATCCGCTGGATGTTGCCCCGGTGAGGGTTGCAGCATGTGACCCTTCAGTTTTATACATATTGTGTCCCGACTGCCGATCTCCATTTTGCCACTTTATACAATCCAGCCTGCCTTTGTCGCCAATACGGTAATAAACAACTGATTATGGAGCCTATTCACGAGTTCGAACTAGGGCCACTTTCTCAAAATTTTCTAGACCACCTAGTGGTAACTTGGCCTCGAAGAGCCATCGAAAGAAATTTAAGCTACGACAGTGATCAGACCACTGATGATCATTACAAAGCGTGGGTTTATTTGCAACAGACAGAAAGAGATTAATTTATTAAATATAAAAGGACAAGAGAATGTCATGACCCAAAACGAGGGCCATGATCGGCGCTAAGGAATGGGAATTCTTTCGAATCCGAAACCCGTAGCAAGCCTAAAAATAAAATAAAATATACAATAGTAATAATAACAATATCAAATTTGCAGCGAAAATAAAAATCATAAATATAATAATAGCATTTCCATCAACTGAATTTAATTTAAATCTCAACTCATCACATATATAAAATCTCTTTAATACAATCCAGTTCAAATTCTTAAAATGCATCTCGCATAAATAAAATACATAATATCTCACAATTACTTTACAACTACTGCAGTGTCTAGATAAAGTAAACTCGAGACTCAAGTAAGCAGTTTACACAAAGAAGCCGGGGCGGAAGAAATCCGACGTACAGGCCTGCTACTGAGGTCTGAAGATGTTGACTCTCCTGAAAAATTATCAACGGAGGGGAGTCAGACCTCACTGAGTGAATTACTATAATATATATACACACACACTAAATGACAATGCATGCAATCAACAGTATATATATAATATGTAAATATATACATGCAAATTCACACAGATGCAAAAAAATCATTTTTATATATATATATTTTTTATTGAAAATCACAGTTTATGAAGGATCACATAGAACCCTAGAATATCGCAACCTCGAAAACAGTGTTAGATAACACTCTAGCCATACAGGCTCACTTATTCCAAATATATCCACTTAATTCATTTAGACAGTAGATTGGCCCCAAGACACTAAGTCGACCAAGCTCCAACAGTCTGACTGCCAGTGTGATTGGCCCCGAGACACTTGGTCAACCGAGCTCCAGCAATCACACCCAAACCATATCTCATGTATATAAATAATCACACTTAATCAATATCCACAAATAGTTAGTAATATAGCCTAAATACTATAGGCGTACCGGTACGTACTCGGTCCTAGTGCTGCCCACTAGGTAGCACGTTCTATCGATATCCTTCATTAATAAATATAAAACATTCATTCACAAATAAATGATGCATGAATTTAAATAAAATAACAACATAAACCATATATATACTAGAAATATACCAAAAATAAACCAGGTATATTTCGAGTATATATACGTCAAATAAATCCAATCAAATCTTAAATTAAACTAGAAATATATTTAAAAACATTTTAAATATATTTTATTAACAAAACATGTATATAATTTATTATATACCAAAAATATACTTAAATACAAATCACATTATTTATGCATATTTAATCAAAATAAAACATATATTTCTAAATCATGCATCCTAAAGCATATATATATAGTATAGTAACTCACCCTAGTGCGCTCCACGAGATGGGTCCGACGGGCCTGGTCCACTAGCCCTCGGTCTCGGCGCAACTAAACAAGCAATAACGATAGACATTAAAATAAACCTAACAGAAATCCTAGAATTCGATCTAGAGTATTAAACATAGAATCGATATCAGGGTTCGACCGGATATCACGTTTTACGAGAATTCTATCAAAAATCCGACAGAACCTCCCCTGTAAAATGGACATCTCTCTACTCAAAAGAGTAGAGCCGACCCTGCAAGGAAATACACTTCGAAAAACTACACACCACATCTCATTCACAACCCCTCGGTCGGACTCCAGACTACAATCTACCGACCGGGGTCCACAAACACAGAATAATTCTGATAATACCAAAAATACCCTTAAAACCTAAAAATACATTTTATGGGTAGAAATTACATAATTAACCTTTAAACACAGTAAAAATCGATAAAACTCATTTTATTTGAAAAACCGTATATTATATATATAATTGAAAATAATTCATGAAAAATAGTTTTAATTAGTTAAAAATACTAAATAATTTGTAAAAATCATTTTTATACCTTAAAAAACTATTAAAACCAATTAAATTACATTTTTAGCCAATTTAGGGTAAAATTACCAAAATACCCCTATATATATAAATATACTATAATTACTTCAAAAATTCACCAAAAATTTATACAATTATCCAAAATTAATTTTCTCAACATATTTATCAATAATATGAATAATTAACTCAATTACCCAATTAAATTCAATTAAAAACACATTTAACCTAATTTTCCCAAAATTACATAAACTTAAATAATTCAAAATAAATACATAGAAATTCATAAAAATTCCAAATAAATTCCTATAATTCATTTCAACACCTAAATTAACCATAAAACACAATTTCATAATTTAAATAATTAATTTTCGAAAATTAGAAAATAATATTAAAATATTCTAAAAATACCCAAAAATCCAAACAATCTCCAAAAAAATCCACAAAAATTCATACATGTAGATTAAGATACTAGGAACAACATTTATGAAGGGAGTTTCCATGAATCAATCAATTCAAAGCTCAAAAAAATCAAAAACCCTAATATGGCCGAATTCGAAAAATCGAAACCTAAGCAATGCTAGACCATTTTAGCTCAAACCAAAGCTAGAACCACACTCACCGGAGCTCAAGAAGAATAAAGAGACCGGCGGTGTCAAAAATGGTGGCCGAAATCGTCGTCGACGGCGAGGAGAAGAATTTCGACCAAAATGGAAGAAAAGGGCTGCCGGCGCCGGGGAAGGAAGCTGCTGGCGGTGGAGGACGGCTGGGAACGGTGGTGGCAAGCCGGGAGGCACACCGACGGTAGGTGATCGGCGTGACAGACGGTGGTGAGGGGTGGTCGGGCGCTCGGGAGAAGAAGAAGAAGAAGAAAAAGAAAAAGAAAGAAAAGAAAAAGAAAAGAAAAAGAAAAAGAAAAAAGAAAAATAATAAAAAAAATAATTTTTAATAAAATATTTTAAAAAAATCACACCCACACATATAATTTAATATTTTAATAATTTAATAATAAATAAAATAATTAAATAACAATAAATAAATAAATAAATAATAAAATATTAGGGTAATATATTAAACCCTAATTAAATAAATATTTACACACATAGGCTTTATTTAGTATTTTAAAAATATGTATGAGTTCATGCAAGTTCGAAAATATATTTAAAATAATTAATAATAAATTATTTACGTGAAAATTTTTCCGAAAATGCAAGTCCCGGAAAAATTTTACGTAAATTACTGTAAATAATACACAATAATTAAAATAGGTTTTAAATACATATCAACTCGTAAAAATATCATAGTATATATACAAAAATTATTAACACTGCATATCCCGGTATAGTGTAAAAATATTTAAAAACATGGGATATTACAGAGAATTATGAATATTAAGTTCACAAGGTAGGCAACAAAAGAAGAGAAAATAAAATTATCTCATGAAATGAAGTCGTCATTTCCCTTTTTGTTAGAAGTAATTTCCTTTTTACACTAGTTAAACGGCTTGTAATGGACATATTATACAATGTTTAATGACAATTAAAGCAATCAATTTCATTTCATTTAAGCGTAAGACGTATATACATTTCGCTTCTAGTACATCTCATGTTATTAGTTGGCTTACCCTTGCAAGTTTTCCAACTAACCATTTTGTGCCTCTCCTTCCCCTTTTATATGTCATTAACTTTTGCCTGAACTGCCTCTTTCGAGGTTTTCAGTCCAACAGGACTTTTTTTTTTCTTTTTGGTCTCTAACTTCTGCCTAGACAACCTTTTTTCGAGGTTTTCTCCCAAGTGAGACTTTTCATAAAAAGTATTTCTTGAGCTTGTCTAGGTTGATGGGTTCTTTGAACTCATTTCCCTCCATGTTAGACAAAATGGCAGCGCCTTTCGAAAATAGCTTCTTTACTAGATACGGTCCCTCCCGGTTGGGCTTAAACTTTCCTCGAGGATCGGTCATGACTGATCTTGTAAGTTTCAACACCAGATCCCCCTCTCGAATCTTTTCTGGCTTAATCTTCTTATTGTAGGCACGGGCTATTCTTTTCTGATATAGCTGAGAATAATACATAGCCTTCATCCTCTTTTCATCCAATAATGTCAACTGAGCCAACCAACTTTCAACCCACTGATACTCGAGGAGTTTAGACTCCAGAAGGATTCTCAATGACCTTATCTCGATCTCTATGGGCAAAACGGCCTCACACCTATAAATTAAGGAGTATGGAGTGACCCTTGTCGAAGTTCTAACAGTGGTTCAGTACCCCCATAATGCAAATTATAAGTAATCAGTCCAATCTCGATAATTTTCCAGCATATTGGCCAAGATCTTTTTTACATTCTTATTTGCTGCGTCCACCGCCCCATTTGCCTATGGCCTATATGGAGATCATCTATGGCGCTCAATCTTGTAGTCCTTTAGTAGTGTGGTCGTCTCTACTCGAAACTGAACACCATTGTCTGTAACTACGTGGTGTGGTAGACTATATCTGTAGATTATGTTCTTTTCGATGAACCTCGACATCTGCCTCGCCCCCATGGTAGTATAAGATTCAGCCTCAACCCACTTGGAGAAGTAGTCGATGGCCACAATGATGTACCGATGGCCATTAATTGCTTTTGGCCTTACCTCCCCTATGATGTTAATTCCCCATACAGCAAATGGCCAAGGAGAAGTCATTCCTTGAAGCTCCATAGACAGTAGGTGGCTAACATCACCATATGTTTGGAAATTGTGACATTTCTTCACAACTCCAACATAATCTGCTTCCATGGTGAGCCAGAAGTACCCCTGGCGGGCTATTTTCTTTGCCAAGATAGTCCCATTCATGTGTGGTCCACACACCCCTTCATGAATTGCTTCCATAAGCTTTCGACCTTCATCCTTGTCGACGCACCTAAGGTGTACCCCGACTAGAATTCTTTTGTATAACATCCCATTATGGCTTATAAACTGTCGAGACAACATTTGCAGGGATATCCTTTCTTTCTTATCAGCGTCATCCAGAAATTGCCTAGTTTCTAAATACCTTTATAAATCATAGAACCAAGGTTTCTCAGTGGCATCAACTGGCGTTACTCTCACCTCTTCGTAATAGGGGGCTCGAGACTTTGTGAGAATTAAGGGTCTGGCCTCTGGTTGTTTCCCACTTTCCCACATGGAGGCCAGTGTGGCTAGGGCATCAGCTACCTGGTTTCCTTCCCTTGGTAAATGGACGAGTTTACACTGTGTGAAGGAGCACATGATGGTGGTCAAGTATTCCAGTACAGCCGTAATCTGTCTTCTTTTATCTCCCATTCTTTGGTGGCTTGTTTTATAACTAGCATGGAATCCCCATAGACAATGACATTTTCTGCCCTGTGCTACGCAATGCTTCTAAGCCAAAAATGCAGGCTTCATATTCTGCTTGGTTATTGGTTGCTTCAAATTTGAGCCTTTTTGCATCGGGATCATTTCTCCTTTTGGTGTAACCAAAATTACTCCTATCTCGATCCCCTTGTTATTGACAGCTTCGTTAAAGTACATTTCCTAGTCTTGTATCTCTATCACCCCTAAATGCTTATTGGGGAATTCCAACTTCCACTCTTGGGCATCCCCCACTGGGCTTTGCGCCAAGAAGTCTGCTACTACTCTTCCTTTTACTGTCTTTTTGGCCACATACTCTATATCAAATTATGTGAGCAAAATGAGTCACCTAGCCAATTTTCCCGTAAGAGACGGGGTCTGTTGGAGGTACCTGAGGGGATTTTGTTTGGAAACTGCTTGCACTTTGTAAGACTGGAAGTAGTGTCGGAGCTTCCTCATTGCCCAAATCACTGCTAGACAAGTTTTCTCTACTAAAGTATAAGTAGCTTCGTAGGGTAGAAGCTTTTTACTCAGGTAATGTACAATATGCTCTGTCTTCCCTTTACCTTCCTGTGCTAGCATCGCCCCTATTGCATCCTTTTCAATTGCCAGATACAGGATTAAGAATTTACCTGGTCTCAGTGGTTATAAGATAGGGGGATTCATCAAATAATCCTTGATAGTTTTAAAAGCCTGTTGACATCTCTCATCCCACATAATAGGTTGGTCTTTCTTTAGAAGCTTAAAGATAGGGTTGCAGATGGCTGTTAGTTTGGCTATGAATCTGCTAATATACTGTAAATGCCCTAGAAACCCTCGGAGGTCTTTTTTATTCTTCGGTGCAGGCATATCCCTGATTGCTCTGATCTTATCTGGATCCATCTCTATTCCTTTCTGGCTGACAATGTGTCCCAACAGTTTCCCAGATGTGACCCCAAAAACACACTTCTTCGGGTTGAGTTTGAGATTATACTTTTCTGCTCTTGCCAGAAACTTGTCTAGTGCTTTAAAATGCCCTTCCCTAGTTATAGATTTCACCATCATATCATCCACATACACTTTGACCTCTTTATGGATCATGTCGTACAGTAAGGCAATCGCCATCCTCTGATAAGTGGCCCCTGCATTCTTCAACCCGAAGGGCATCACTTGGTAACAGTATACACCCCATTCGGTGATGAATGATGTCTTTAATCTATCCATTATTGCCATCATGATCTGATTGTATCCCAAAAATCCATCCATAAAAGAATACATTGCATTGGAAGGTGCACTATCAATCAATGTATAAATATGCGATAGGGGAAAGTCATCCTTAGGGTAGGCTTTATTCAAATCTCGGTAGTCCACACACACTCTAACCCTTCCATCCTTCTTAGGAATTGGAACTATATTTGCTAACCACTGAGTGTCCTCTACCACTTCTAAAAACTTTGCCTTCAGCTGCTTTTCGACTTCTTCCTTAACCAAGAGAGCCCATTTTGGCCTTAGCCTCCTTTGCTTCTGCTTTATTAGCGTTATGTGAGGGTATGTGGGGATTCTATATTATGAGATCTCCCTATCGATTCTGGGCATATTTTTATAACCCCAAGCAAATACTTTCTATCTTTTTTTTAAGATTTCTTCCATTTTTCCTCTCTCACCATGAGTTAAACCAGAAGCAAATAATATATTTTTAGGATTATCATTTGTGCCTAAATTAAATGATTTGATTTGCATGGAATTAATGTCAAACATATGCATGAAATAATCATCATAAATAGAATAACCATTAGGGAGCACATCACATAAATAAGCAAATTCAGACTTCATTGCATTCACTTTTGAAAAGAAAAGATCATCAGTTTCAAATAGAGAAGCAGAGAAACATCAAAGTTATCATTAAAGGTATCTATAATAGAATTGAGGATGTAGGTCTTAAAGTCTAGGTCTTAATTCTGATCATTAACGCCCTTCTGCTCTGAAGTAGCTTCATCCTCTTTAGACTCCTCTTCAACCAGTACTAACTCCTCAGTAGGGGCCTTTTCAATAGCAGCTTCCCCAGTTTTGTTCACAAATTCAACAAAAATATTGAATGCTGGGATAACTTCCCCAGCCACCAGGAGAGGTTTCGAAGTCCTACTATATGAATGCCCAGTGCCTTCCTTTACAAAGATTTCCCACAGAGTCTTCTTTCTAGGCCCGGTTTCCTCCTCCTTTTCTTCAGACCGATTCGACATACCCATCTCTTTCCTAGCTTCATCAACCTCTTTGAACCCTAACCTGTGCTTAAAAATAGGTACTTTGTTTCCCACAAACCCTAAAGGTCCGCTCTGATTTTTCCCTAATCCCATGCTGGGCAGAAATTTCATATTACGCATCATTCTCAGAACCCTTTCATCCATCTCATCTTCATAGATCACACAGACTTCAAAACTAAGGCTAAGGGAAATCTCCTTAGGGATCAACTTCAGTGCGGCTATGGAGACTTCAGTTTCGACTGAGATGGTGACAACCCTTCCTTCATGTGGAAACTTAACCTTTTGATGAACAGTGGATGAATGCGACCCAGAGAGTGAAACCATGGCCTCCCTAATAAAATGGCAAATGTCACCAGGATATCAATCATATGCAGGTCAACCCAGACTTCTATAGTCCTTGTTCTGACTAACGCCCTGAAAGTTCCCTCCACGGATCTCTTGGTGTCATCATAAGCCTTGATAACCACCTCAGAGGGCTTTAAGTCAGCTACCGTCAGCCCTAGCTTTGGCAGAATCTTCAATGGACACATATTGATGGCAGAACCATTATCAACCATCACATAACAGGTCATCTTCCCTTTTACCTCAACTTTGATAAACAAAGCTTTGTGGTGATCCCTCTCTTCTAGAGGCAAATCGTCATTGGAAAATGTTATCATTCCTTGAGGAGTTTCCGTTAGTGACTAGACCATCTGTTCTGGAGTGGAATTAGTGGAAATCTTTCTTTGGTCTAGTGCCAGGACCAAGCCTTCCCTGTGATCCGTAGAATGCATGACTAACTCCCAAACACTGGCAATGGTCTCTCTGCTTTATTCCACCTCCTTTTCCTTATCTGGACATTCTGCCTTTTCGGGCCCAGTCTTGGTAACCTCGGTTTCTTTTTTCTTTTCTTTGACCTTTCCCACAGGCTAATTTGGCTCACACCCCTCATTGTCCCATAGGTCATCTCATTCTCTGCTTTCATCATCAGAACTCCATATGTCCAAGACTTATACTTGTAACTCCGTGGGTTGTTTGCTTATTCTCAATTTTTTAGGCTTGGCTTATTGGGAATTGGGGGAGACATCAATGAAGGAGTTTAGGACTTATTCTTCTATTAGGCCAGAGTTGACCATCAGAATGGATGAATTAGGAGGTGGTACATTTCAGTAATTGGGAAATGGGTTGGTTTGAGTGTTTGGTTTTCTGTTTTCTAGGTCGGTAATTTTGCCTGAGTCTATTAAAATATTGGATTTCATGCTTTAACTAGGTGCAACTGTCTGTGTCATGCCCGATGGTCTGATGAAATTTATAGAAAAGCTTTGGGTTGGCTCCAGGCAAGGGTTGTTGCAAAGGCAAAGGTCATAGCAGGTTCTTCTCAATGAGCTTATCAAGGACTTTGGACATAGGACGTCCCAGATTAGAAAATCTCCGGGGCTGTCTAACTATACTGACTTGTACATTACTGCTCAATGGTCGAATAGCATGAATCTGGATGTTACTGCTCGAGCTAGCCCCCTCTTTGCCCCCAGAACCTCTTCCGAAGAATTTCTTCTTTTGAGCTAAATCTGATTATTTCTGGACCCCAAATCTATATAATTCTTTAAAATTCCTACTCCACAGATCCCTCAATTTCCTAAATAATGTGGGAACACACCCTTCTATTGCCAGGACCAACTGGTCGGACTCAGTTAGCCTATGCCTCATCAAGGATAATTTTTCCCTCAAACGAGTCAGGTAATCAGCAAAAAGCTCATTAAAGTTCTATTTGGTATTCTGCAGATCTCTCAGGGACACCTCTAGTTAAACGTTGAGACCATATTGCTTGACAAAAGCAGTGCACAATTCTTTCCAATCCAACTGAACATGCAATTCCAAGGTGTAATACCAACGAATCAGCGTTCCTTCCAATGAAATAGGGAACTGCTTAACAATTTGGCTCCCAGTTAGCTCAGTAGCCTTCATGTATGTTACATATTGCTTCAAATGCAAATGGGGATCCTTGGCACCGGTATACTTCTTCATGTCTGGGAATTTAAACGTACGAGGTAGCGATTCATCACCCTTTTCCAAATTCATATCGTAATCTAGGGGGGCGACCATACCCTTCTCCTTCATCATCACCTGCATCTAGTTCATCACTTTGGTCATATTCTTAGCCCACTCGGTCTGACCCACATCCTCGGCTGGGATGACATTTCTTTGATTCATCGGATTGGCCAATACCGTCACATTGTCTTCTTCCCTTCCTCTAATCGGTATTTCCTCATCAAGATTGATCGGATCGATTGGCGGTGCATTAGGTGGCTGTATTGGCTGACTTTTTTTTATAAGCTTAGTGATCTGCCCCATCATTTCTCTCATTATAGCTGGGGTTTCTGTTATTACTTCTTCTTTCCACCGTGCCCTAAATGCTTCTGGATAGAACCCTCCTACCATTCCTAATTCTGAATTTCTAACCAAATGACCTGAACTAGCTCGGACCCACCCTGCTGAGCTTAAAGGATCTATAGCGCTGCAAAACAGCTGGTTAGAATGATGCATGACATGTATGCATGATATGGAAGATTGTTTTATTTAGAAACAAAAGGTCTCACACAAAAAGATATACAAGATCAAAATATAGAACTTAAACGTGCAAACTTCCGCCTTTATTTCTCCCACACACGTATTCAATGGCGAGTATCTTGTCCTAGGATTTTTGGCTTAGGTTTTAATTATCAGCGGGGGATAATAAAACTGACATATGCAAGAAAACTCTTAAAATGATTCAGACAAGTAATGGTTCCTTTAAATAAAGCCCGAGTCCACTTTCTATGAGCCAAGATCCATAGTACCATAAACTTGCTTGTCAAGGCCCATTTGAAATGGGTTATAAGTAGGCTTGAGAGGCCTCTATTGACTAGCTTATTTATAATGGGCTTTTTGGTTGGACACAAGGACCCATTTTATTTTAGACTGCTTATTTATGGGCTCGAGATTTATTTTAAGGGTCTATTATATGGCATAATACACATGCATGTGGGAAAATTCCTAAAGATAGTTGCTAGGTCATTACATGGGCTTGAGTGTTAGGTAAAAAGGCTTCGGCTCCCACAATGATATACATCCATATACGTCTCCCCACTCAAGGGTCAAACAACGTGGATTAGTACGTGTCATGAGTGACAATAATCAAATATTCCACCACCAGGTTTGAGTGAAACGTAGGTAGTGAAGTACTGACTATTGTCGGGTTTATTAGGGACTGAAGTGCTCATTGTGTGAAAAATATATAGTGAATGCATAAATGCAGGAAGAAATAAGAAAATAATTAAAGATGATAAAACGCAAAACACTGGAATCAGTTTCTCTATCCCCAATGGAATCACCACTGTAGGTGGCGGGGTTTAGCGCGCACCCAAGTATTTGGCGACCACGGCACTATATGGGCTCGAGGCCTATTAAGAAATATGATATAGGTCATGGGCCTATTCAGAGATGGAGTCACCACCCAGATAAAAGCCGGGATACATTGTACAGCAACTGGATCCCACGGAGGTTCCTAGAAGCCGTCATCAGAGATCGTGTTTTGCATTTTATTACCATTTAATTATTTAATTATTTCCTCATTTACCACACGTAATGAAATTGCCTTCGGATAATTGCCAGATTTTATAATTAAGTCCGAGTTTGCACATTAGTTCGATTTCACGCCTTTAAGTCCCAACATTCAAAAACGCAATAAATAAAATAAATAATAATTTACAACCATACATTCAAAACCGAATGGGGAAAGGGATTAAGGATTACAATGCTTTTTAGCTAAATAAACAAAATAATATATAGAAAATAAACCAATAAAATAACATAAAAACGGCAATGTACAAGGGATAACTAGTAAAAGTGATTACTCGATGACAGAAATCATCAAGTAATTCCTGCAAATAACACATGGTTAGCCCTTCCTTTCACAAAAAAATAAGTCACATGTAATGATATTTACAAGGAGACTATATATATATAAAAAAGGGGTTTTCACATTACAGACTTAAGAAACCATCAAATAGTCAAGATAATCACCATCATGCAATCATATATACATATTTAAGGTCAAAAGGGGACATATTAAAGCAAACGTCATAGCAAACAAATAAAAAAATAAAGCAAGAAGCGGGTTAACCCTATCAATGAGGCGGTCGCCTCATTGATGAGGTGACGCCTCATCAACAGAGGCTCTTACAATTCTGAGGCAAAAAAGTTAACACACACACAAAAGATAGACTCCCTAAAGGTCTGTCAATGGGGCGATCGCCTCATTGACATGAGGCGACGCCTCTGTGAAGAGGCATCGCTTGATCACCAGGTTGGCTCTGATTCCCAAGACGTACAGACTTCTACTCTAAGTAACTAAAACATGCATATACACACTCTACACTCATCATACTACGACTACATGCAAAAGTATTCAAAGATTCATCAATAAAATGAGATATCAAGCATGACACATTAGAGATAAATCTAAAATGTACTAATGGCTCAGTTACACATAAGTAAGAACACATAAAATGATAAACATGTCAAGTTTAAGTGTAGATTTTATACCAAAATGAGAGGCCCTTAGAGCTGTTTTGATTGAGATCCTTCCTAGGATGTGGTATCTATCTTTGACAAAAGTTTCTTCCTTTTTCTCTTATGGAGAAAGTGGACCTCTTTGCTTCAACCTTCTTCCCCTTTCTTGGGGATGTTTTTTTCTTTTCTTTTCCCTCTGTGTTTTTCTTTTTTAGAGCTCCTCCCTCTTTTCTCACTAACCTCCTCTTCTCTCTCTTTTTTTTTCTTTTTTATTCCTTAGCTTTCCCATGCCCCTAAGCCTCATAGCCCATCATGAGCTCTCATAGCCTTTTTTCTTTCCTTAAAAATCTTTTCCTCACGCAAGAAAAAGGTATGGAGAGTGGGGCCCGCACCACTTGGTCATCATGATTACAGCTGCATTAAATGTAGCTGCAAGTGGGCTACCATAGAGGCAGTGCCTCATCGGTGAGGCGATCGCCTCATTACACTGAGGCGATGCCCCTTTTGCCCGGGCCTGCGGTGGGCCAAGCGGGCTTGGGCCAAATTTTGATAGTTGGTGTCACGACCCAAACTAGGAGTCATGACCAGAGCTAGGGAACGAGAATTCTTTGGAATCCAGAATCAGTAGCAAGCCTAAGAACATAAAATCATACAATAAATAAATAAAAAGTACGATATAATTAAAATTTTTTGAATCAATATATAAAATAAATTCTCCAAATCCTTTCATAAATGTATACATATTCATACAGTGTTCAAATACAAATTCTCAGAGTATTTAATATCCAAAAAAAATAATGCTCCTTAAATACAATAACACAACTACTACAGTTTCTAGAATATAAATCAGAGTTCAGAATATGCATTTACATAAAATAGTCGGGACTGAAAAACACCGGCGAGGAACTTTACAACTAAGGTCTGACGATATGGGATCTCCTGAAAAAAAATAATTGAGGGGGGTCAGACCTCACTGAGTGAACTATTATACTATATATACATGCAAACTAAACCATAACAATCAGGCATTCTTATATATATATGTATATACACAAATTTCACACGAATGTCAAACTCTGCCTTTATAAATATACTAAATGTAGAAAACGTTTGTTTAATTTCATGAAGGATCCATGGAACCCTAATAATAGCAACCTCAAACAATCCCATCATCACTCTAGTCATACAGGCTCACTTGATTCCAAATAGAACACTTATTCTAAACTGGATAGCATACTGGCCCCGAGACACTAAGTCGACCGAGCTCCAGCAGTCTGACTGTCAATGTGATTGGCCCCGAGACACTTGGTCAACCGAGCTCCAACAATTACACTATCTATCACCTCACATCTCAATCAACCCAAAAGATCATTCAATCCACTTATGGACAGTAGACTGGCCCCGAGACACTAAGTCAACCGGGCTCCAACAATCTGACTGTCAATGTGATTGGCCCCGTAATCATACTATCTAACATACCATTAATCTTAGTCAAATCCATCAAATCAATTATAATCACCACAATTATTTCTCACTCAGCCCTTATCTATCGTACCAGTACGTACACGGTTTTAGTGCTGCCTACTAGGAAGCACGTTCTATTGATATCCTTCATTTACAAAAATCATTTATTCTAAAAATAATTAATGTGGAACGATATTCATAATAATAAAATCAACCATATATATATACCAAAAATATACCTAAAATACACCCAGTATATTTCAGGTATATATATATATATATATATATATATATATATATATATATATATATATATATATATATATGTCAAATAAAATATGAAATAAACTAAAGATAAATCATTCAATTTAAATGAGTAACAATAATATAACATGCATTTTCTTAAAAATATACTTAAATATACAAAAGATATGCCTTAAGTACACAAATCATTTAATAAAACATTTATGTATAAATGTTCATTTAAATATGTGTTTAGGTTTAACATATATTCACAAATATACTAAAAATAAACCTAATTATCTAGCATGCATATATCAAAAATAAACCCTAAATATACCACTAATGTGTTAGGTTTAATTTAATAATAAAACATGTATTTCTTTGAAAATAAATCAAAACATACCAAAAATAAACTTAAAAATAATTTAAGTGTAGGTTTATAATATAGCATGCAATTATTTAAGAATAAACCTAAATTATACTAATCATTTAATAAAATAATTATGGTTCGATGCACATTTAAATTATGTATAATATTAAATTATAACAAACATAAACCTAAATATCTAACATACGTATATCAAAAATAAACTCTAAATATACCAGTGATATATTAAATGTATATAGAAAATATACAAACATTTATATATCAAGATATACTAAAAATAAACCGAAAATATACCAAATCATATTATAACTAAATTACTGTTTAAACATATAATGAAAATAAAAATCCTAAGTCATGCATCCTATATGCAATGCATATATATACAGTATAATAACTCACATGTTAGCGCTCCACGAGACAAACTCAGCGGGCCTGATCCGTTAGGCCTCGGTCTTGGCGCAACTAAACAAACAAATGCAACATGAATCAAAATAAATTTAATGAAAATTCTAAAGACTCGATCTATAATTTTAGATATAAAATTAGAATAGGGATTTGACCGGACATCACGTTTTACGAGAATTCTACCAAAAATCTGGCAGAACCTCCCCTGTAAAACGGACATCTCTCTACTCAAAGAGTAGAGACGGTCCTGCAAAGAAAACACACTTCGGAATAACACCAAATTCACAACCACAATCCTTCGGTCGGACTCCAAACTACAATTCATCGACCGAGGTTCACAATTCATAGAATAATTACAAAATATTAAAAATGCCCTTATATAATAAAAATACATTTTATAAATCCAAATTACGTAATTAACCCTAAAACACGTTAAAAACAGATAAAAATTCATTTATTTAGAAAAATCGTATATTATATATATAATTTGAAATTAATTTACGAAAAATAGTTTTAATTAGTTAAAAATACTAAATAATTTGTAGAAATCAATTTTATACCCTAAATAACTATCAAAACCAATTTAATTACATTTTTAGCCAATTTAGTGTAAAATTACCAAAATACCCCTATATATATAAATTTACTAAAATAAATCCAAAAATTCGCCAAAAATAATATAATTACTCAAAATTAATATTCTCAACATATATTTCTATAATATCAACAAATATACTCAATTAACCAATTTATTTCAATTAAACACATAATTAACCCTATTTTTTAAAATTATATAAACTTAATAAATTCCAAATAAATATATAAAAATTCACAAAAATTACAAATAAATTTCTATAATTCATTTCAACACCTATAATCACTATAAAACACAATTTCATAATTTAATTAATTAATTTTCAAAAATTAGAAAATATTAATAAAATAATAAAAAATTCAAAAAAATCAAAATAAATTCCAAAAATTCTAAAACAATTACAGCATGTAGATTAATCTTCCAAGAACAAATTTTGTGAAGGAAGTTTTCATTAATCAATCAAATTGAAGCTAAAACCCAAAATGGCTGAAATGAAGAAATTGAAACCTAAGCAATTCTATACCAAATCAAGTGAAACAAAGCTTGGAATCACACTCACCAGAGCTCAAGGAGAAGATAGAGATCAACGGTGTCAAAAACGGTGGCCGGAAATGGCTTAATCGGAGTTGAGATGAAATTCGGCCTCTACTTGATTTTCCGGCCAAAACACATCGAAAAAGGGAGCTTTAGGTGGTGGAAATGGCTGGAGGTGGAGAAGGAAGGCCGAGGGGCACAGTGGCAACAAAGAAAACCAGCTGAAAATGGCTAAAAATAGAAAAAAACGTGTTGGGAAGAAGAAGATGCAGAAAATGGCAAAACTGTAATTTCTGCAAACTTTTGTTTTTTTGTTATAAAATAATGTATATATGTATATATATATATGTCCACCTTATATTATAGTAATACATATATTCCCACACACAAATAATACTCACCACACAAATATTTTATTATATTTAATAATTTATACACTTAAAATTAATTAATTAATATTAAAACTAAATAATAAAAATTAAGGTAATTAATTAAATTCTAATTAATTTAAATAAATACACATATATACATTTTATTTAGCACTTAAAAATTATGTATGAGTTCATGCAAATTCGTAAAACTAGTCAAAATAATTAATATTAAATTATTTACGTGTTAATTTTCCTGAAAATACAATTCCCGAAATTTTTTTTCGTAAAGTACTTAAAATAATATAAAATAATTAAAATTAGCTTTAAACAAATAACAACTCTTAAAATATCATAAATATATACAAAAATTATTAACACTACATATCCCGATGCAGTATAAAAATATTTAAAAACTCAGGATATTACAGTTGGGCTTGGTTTTGGATTTTTCAGGCTTTGGGTTTTCAAGTCCACTTTTCACTTAGAGATTCAGGCTTCATTCTCATGTCCAAGTTTCACATTCTCATCATTGGGCTTGACAACAGGCCGATCAAACCGAGCACCCCTAATTCATCTCCTAACACGGATCAATCGAATTGAGTGTCTACACATACTAAGAATTTTAAAAAAATTCCTACGTCGCCTTCAAGCTCATTTCTTACTGAACCATTGACTCTAATTTTAATTGTTAGGGAAAATTTGCTCCTTACAAGTCAACAAAGACCTTTACCCCTTTAGATCACAACTTAAACGAAAATAATTAAAAAATAAAAGAGAAAAATACAAAATAATTTAAAGTGAAAAACTCCAAAATGGAGAAAAATCATAGGTATTGTCAAAAGACAATCAAGAGAAAAATATTAACTATGTGAAAAATTATTACAACTAGACTATAAAATAATTAACTCTCACACATACCTAAAAGCTCAAGTACACCAAAGAGAATTTTGCTTAAATTCTCTACTAGTATAGCTAATAGCTTTCAATGGTACACCAAATATTAATAGCGATTGACACACTAAACAAAATAAGTAAAGAATTTATTTTATAACCAACTAATCCGTATTGTTGGGGAAATTTGGCCTCTTACAATCCAACAAATATCTTTACCCCTTTAGAACACAACTTGAACAAAAATATTTGAAAAATAAAAGAAAGAAACACACAATAATTTAACATAAAAAATTCCAAAATAGAGAAAAATTACGGGTGTGGTCAAAAGACAATCAAAAGAAAAATATTTACTGTGTAAAAAATTATTACAACCACACTATAAAAAATTTAACTTTCACACACACCCAAAAGCTCAAGTGCATACAATTGACACACTAAATAAAAGAACCTAAAAGCTCAAGTACACCCAAGAAAATTTCTCTTAAATTCTCTACTATAGCTAATAGCTTTCTTAAATTTTGTACTATAGCTAATAACTTTAATGATACACCAAATATTAATAGTGATTGACACACTAAAAAAAATAAGTAAGGAGTTTATTTTATAACCAACTAATTCCCTCATTCCTTCTTTTTTTTTTCAATGTGGGATAATATTCACACATCCATTTTTTAATTTTTTTTTTATCATATTTCAACAATATATAGGTTGAAAGTGCATATTCAAACTCTCACTCTCTGCGCTCTTCCCTTAATGTGGTATGAAAATGTTATGACCCATATTTTTTAAATTATTTTATTTTAAAATGAGATATGCAGTGTTAATAAAATTTGAGGATTTTATTGATTTATTTTCTTTATTTGTGATTAATCATTATTATTTTATTTTTAGTTATATTTTCTATGTAAGTATATTATTTTGAAACTCATTATTTTGAACATTTAAATTTCATTATTATTTCTATTAATATTTTATCAAATTTCATTATTTATTTTATTATTAAATTATATTATTATTTGTATTGTTATTTTATGTATTATTATATAGATATAAATATATTAGGGTTTATTATAATGTGTGTGTGTGTTTATTATTATTATGTTATGTATATGTGTGTGTGTGTGTGTGTGTATTAGATATTCTTTATTTTTTTTGTGGTGGAGGATAATTTGACCAAATTATTATTATTATTATTATTGTTGTTGTTGTTGTTGTTGTTGTTGTTGTTGTTGTTGTTGTTGTTGTTGTTGTTGTTGTTGTTATTATTATAATAATAATACACATTCTCAAGAAACAAAAACGTAAAACACACTGTCAACCTCTCTCCCTCCCACTGTTATCCTATTTTTCCCTCGTCGGTGTGCCTCCCTTGCTTCCAGTCGTTGACCCTTCCTTCCTCTGCCATCTCTGCCGCCTTCTTCTTCCTCTCTGATCGCCATTTCTAGTTCAGGTAATAGCAGCGACAGCACAGTGGTTCCTCGCCGTTCTTCCACCTCCGACCACCAAATCGAGCTCTGCCGGTGTCGTTTGACTCTTAGAGCTTCAAGGAGGTTGAATCCAAGCTCCATTCAAGCTATAGCCTAGCCATTTATGAGTTTTACTTGAGTTTTGGTTTTGAGCTTTTAGGGTTTTTAATTTTTTTTAGGCTGATTTTGGTCAATTCAGACAAACTTCCTTTGCAAATGTTGATTCTAATAGCTTAATCTCCATGAATTTTTTTTTTGAATTTTTGGAATTTATTTTAATTTTTGTGAATTTTTGAATATTTTATTATTATTTATTGAATTTTCATAAATTAATTTATTTAATTATAAAATTTATTGATTTGGTGTTAATATGAGTTGATATTAATTTTAGAGTTGAGATTATACTTTTTGTAATTTTTATGTAATTTTAATAATTATTTTTATATTATGTCAATATTGAATAATTAGGTTTAAGTTAGGTTTTTATTGACATTATTGTTTAAATATGTGTTGTAGTTAATATTAGTAATATATATATTGAAAAAATAATTTTTATGCATTTATATAATTTTTATAGAATTTTTGAGTAATATTAGTATATTATGTGTATCTTTGTATTATAGGGGTAAATGTGTAATTTTGTGTTAATTATAGCTAAATACTATATTTTAGTTGGTTTTAATATTATTTAAGAAACTAAAATGATTTTTACAAATTATTTACTATATTTAGCTAATTAATACTAATTTTTGAAAATTGTTTTCAAATAATATATTATATATTATTTTGGTAATAAAATGTTTTTAGTAATTTTTAATATGTATTTAGGCTAATTATGTTATTTGAATATATAAAGTGAATTTTTATTAAATTATATTGAATTATCGAGAAATTGGAATTTTCAAGATTTTTATGTAATTATTAAGAAACTAATTATTTTTGCTGTTTTAATGTTAAATATGCTATATTTTGTTATTTTGAGGATATTTATGGCATTTATTGATTTTTAGTATATTTATTATATTATTTGGATTTTTGGTGAATTGTGGATCTCGGTTAGGAAAATTGTGCAGTTTGGGATCCTAATCAAGGGTTGTGTGAATTCTAGTATTCGAAGTATGTTTTTCTTGCAATATCGACTCTACTTTTTAGTAGAGAGATGTCTATTTTACAGAGGAGGTTCTGCCGAATTTTTGGTAGAATTCTCGTCAAACATGACATCGTGTCAATTATGTGTCAGTGTGTGTTTTGTAATCTTAGATCGAGTTTCTCTAGAAGTTTAAGTTAGATTTATTCTGATTTTCATGATCATTTTATTTGTTTAGTTGCGCCGAGACCAAGTCCTAGTGGACCGGGCCCGTTGGACTAGTCTCGAGGAGCGCAAACCAATGAGTTATTCTTTTATATGTACATTACATTTAGGATGCATGTTTTAGCACATATTCATGTTTTAATTGAGTTTAATCATAAATTATTTTATTAAATGTTTAGTATACCTTAGGTATATTTTAGGTATATTTTAGGTATATTTCTAAATAAATACATGTTATTTTTATTGATTTTTACTTGCATGATTATAGTATACTATTAGTTTATTTTTGGTATATTTTATGATTAATTTGAATTCATCTGACATATATATTTGAAATATACTTAATTTATTTTAGGTATATTTCTGGTATATATATGGTTTATTTTACTATTATGAATGTCATTCTACATTATTTATTTTCCAAATGGATGAATTATTTTAATGAAGGATATCAATAGAACGTACTACCTAGTGGGCAGCACTAGGACCGAGTACGTACCGGTGCGATAGATTGTAGGGTTAAATTACTAACTTATTTGTAGAAATTATGATATGATTGATTTAATTGAGATGTGATGTGATTGATGGTATGATTGATGGAGCTCGGTTGACCAAGTGTCTCGGGCCAATCAGACTGCTAGAGCTTGGTTGACTTAGTGTCTCGAGACCAATCTATTGTCCATATGGAATAAGTGAATTTATTTGGAATTAAGTGAGCCTGTATGGCTAGAGTGATGTTGTGGTTAATTGAGGTTGTGATTAAATATAGTTCTATTTGATCCTTCATAAACTTATGTTTTTTAGTATTATATATAAAGTCATTTTCAACATCTGTGTGTATATGCATGTATATATATTTATTATATATACCGATGACTGCTTGCATTTGACATATAGTAAATGCATGTATATATATTATAACAATTCACTCAGTGAGGTCTGACTCCCCTCAATTGACATTTTTACATAAAAGTCTTCTTCTTCAGACCTTAGCAGTAGACCCATTCGCTGGACTTCTTCCGCCCTGGCTCTTTTATGTAAATTATCTACTTAATTTTATATTGTACTCTAGAAAACTGCGGTAGTCATATTTTAGTATCAATAGTGAGTTGTATTTTATATTCGTTGTTGTAATTTTAATTCAGAGGTTTTCTTTGAATATTGTATTAAGAAAATTCATGTTATGATATGAAAGAATTTATTTTATTATATTGGTTTATGATTTTTAATTGTGGTGTATATTTTATTATTATTATTGCATGTTTTTATTTTAAGGCTTGCTACGGGTTCCGAATTCAAAAGAATTTCCGTTTCCTAGCGCCGGTCATGACTCCTAGTTTTGGGTCATGATAAAGTCGGTATTAGAGCTGTAATATCCCGTATTTTTAAATATTTTTACGCTGTATCGGGATATACAGTGTTAATAATTTTTGTATATATATTACGATATTTTCATGAGTTGATATGAATTTAAAACCCATTTTAATTATTGTGTATTATTTACAGTACTTTACGTAAAATTTTTCCGGGACTTGCATTTTCGGGAAAATTTTCACGTAAATAATTTATTATTAATTAATTTAAATATATTTTCGGACTTGCATGAACTCATACGTATTTTTAAATTACTAAACACCGTGTATGTGTGCGATATTTATTTAATTAGGGTTTAATATATTACCCTAATATTTTATTATTTATTTATTAATTTATTATTATTTAATTATTTTTATTTATTATTAAATTATTAAAATATTAAATTATATGTGTGGGTGTGATTTTTTTAAATATTTTATTAAAATTATTTTTTTATTATTTTTCTTGTTTCTTGTTTCTTTTTCTTTTCTTTTTCTTTTCTTTCTTTTTTCTTTTTCTTTTTCTTCTTCTTCTTCTTCCTTTCCCTCCCGAGCGCCCGACCACCCCTCACCACCGTCTGTCACGCCGATCACCTACCATTGATGTGCCTCCTGGCTTGCCACCGTCGTTCCCAGCCGTCCCCCGTCGCCAGCAGCTTCCTTCCCCGGCGCCGGCGAGCTATTTTTCCATTTTTGGTCGAAATTCTTCTCCTCACCGTCGACGTCAATTTCGGCCACCATTTTCGACACCGCTGGTCTCTTTCTTCTCCTTAAGCTCCGGTGAGTGTGATTCTAGCTTTGGTTTGCGCTAAAATGGTCTAGATTTGCTTAGGTTTCAAATTTTCAATTTCGGTCACATTAGGGTTTTTGATTTTTTTGAGCTTCTAATTGATTGATTCATGAAAACTCCCTTCAAAAATGTTGATCCTAGTAGCTTAATCTACATGTATGAATTTTTGTGGAATTTTTGGAGATTTTTTGGATTTTTGGGTATTTTTGAATATTTTAATATTATTTTCTAATTTTCGGAAATTAATTAAATAAATTATGAAATTGGGTTTTATGGTTAAATTAGGTGTTGAAATGAATTATAGGAATTTATTTGGAATTTTTATGAATTTCTATGTAATTATTTTGAATTATTGAAGTTTATGTAATTTGAAAAATTAGGGTTAATTATGTTTTTAATTGAATTTAATTGGTTAATTGAGTTTAATTATTGATATTATTGATAAATATGTTGAGAAAATTAATTTTGGATAATTTTATAATTTTTGGTGAATTTTTGAAGTAATTATAGTATATTTATATATATAAGGGCATTTTGGTAATGTTACACAAAATTTACTAAAAATGTAATTTAATTGGTTTTAATAGTTATTTAAAGTATAAAAATGATTTCTACAAATTATTTGGTATTTTTAACTAATTAAAACTATTTTTCGTGAATTATTTTCAATTATATATATAATATACGGTTTTACTAATAAAATGAGTTTTTATTGGTTTTTCATGTGTTTAAAGGTTAATTATGTAATTTCTACGTATAAAATGTATTTCTATGTTATAAGGATATTTTTGGTATTTCCTGAATTGTTCTGTGTTTGTGGACCCCGGTCGGTAGACTGTAGTTTGGAGTCCGACCGTGGGATTTTGATTATGCTCTGTGTAGTTTTTCGAAGTGTATTTATTTGCAGGGTTGGCTCTACTCTTTTGAGTAGAGAGATGTCCGTTTTACAGGGGAGGTTCTATCAAATTTTCGGTAGAATTCTCGTAAAATGTGATATCCAATCGAACCCTAATTCTGTTTCTGTGTTAAATATTCTAGATCGAATTCTAGGATTTCTATTAGGCTTATTCTGATGTCTATTATTTATTGCTTGTTTAGTTGCGCCGAGACCGAGGGCTAGTGGACCAGGCCCATCGGACCCGTCTCGTGGAGCGCACTAATTTTTGAGTTACTATACTATATATATATGCTTTAGGATGCATGTTTTAGAAAAGTATGCTTTATTTTAATAAAATATGCATAAATGATTTAAGTATTACTTAGGTTTATTTTCGGTATATTTTCAACTATGTGCATGTTGTATAACTAAATTATTCTTCAAAATGCTTTTATGTATATTTTGGTATATTTTAGTTTATTCTGTAATTGTATTGGAATTATTCGACGTATATATACTTGAAATATACCTGGTTTACTTTTGGTATATTTCTAGTATATATATGGTTTATGTTGATATTTTGTTGAACTTCATGCATCATTTATTTGTGAATGAATGATTTATATTATTAATGAAGGATATCAATAGAACGTGCTACCTAGTGGGCAGTACTAGGACCGAGTACGTACCGGTACGCCTATAGTATTTAGGCTATAATACTAACTTATTTATGGATATTGATTGAATGTGATTATTGATGTATGAGATATGGATTGGAGGTGTGATTGCTGGAGCTCGGTTGACCAAGTGTCTCGGGGCCAATCACACTGGCAGTCAGACTGCTGGAGCTCGGTTGACTTAGTGTCTCGGGGCCAGTCTACTGTCTAAATGGATTAAGTGGATATATTTGGATTAAGTGAGCCTGTGTGGCTAGAGTGTTTTCTAACACTATTTTTTGAGGTTGCGATATTCTGGGGTTCTATGTGATCCTTCATAAACTGTGATTTTCAATACAAATATATAAAAAAATGATTTTTCTACATCTGTGTGAATTTGCATGTATATATTTACATATTACATATATACTGTTGACTGTATGCATTGTCACTTAGTGTGTATGTATATATATTATAGTAATTCACTCAGTGAGGTCTGACTCCCCTCCGTTGATAATTTTTCAGGAGAGTCAACATCTTCAGACCTCAGTAGCAGGTCGATATGTCGGCTTCCTTCGCCCCGGCTTCCTTGTGTAAACTGCTTACTTGAGTCTTATTTTTATAATCTAGACACTGCAGTAGTTGTAAATTAATTATGAGATATTATGTATTTTATTTATGCGAGGTGCATTTTAAGAATTTGAACTGGATTGTATTAAAAAGATTTTATATATATGTGATGAGTTGAGATTTAAATTAAATCCAGTTGATGGAAATGTTATTATTATATTTACGATTTTTATTTCCGCTGCAAATTTGATATTGTTACTATTACTATTGCATATTTTATTCTATTTTTAGGCTTGCTACGGGTTCCAGATTCGAAAGAATTCCCGTTCCCTAGCGCCAGTCATGGCCCCTATTTTGGGTCATGACAAGAGCGGAGTTTGTATTTGGGCCTAAGTTGTTTGAGTTGTAGCCCTAGTTTTTCTGAGTTGTGTTTTCTTTGAAACTACTGCAGTTAAGTAGGTTCGAGTATGTCTTTGATAAGTATTTCTTGATTTAGTTTTCTGCGTTATTGTTAGTTGTCTATTTTGTCTGAATCCTTCTATTTGTCTTTTCAGAATGATGAGACATGCGCATGTCGCTCCACCGATCATTGAGGCCGAGGATGATGAGTCCTTTCAGGATAAGGTTTTACCTTTTGAGCCACCAGCGAGGCTGTCACGACCTAAAACAGGGGCCATGACCGGCGCTAGGGAACGGGAATTCTTTCGAATCCAGAACCCATAGCAAGCCTAAAATAAAATAAAATAAAACATGCAATAGTAATAATAAAAACACAATTAAATAAAATACTATGCAGCGAAATAAAATCATAAATATCAAAATAATAATCCACCACGGGAATTAAATCAAATCCTCAACTCATATAAATAAACTTTTTTAATACAAATCCAGTTCAAATTCTTAAAATACATAACTTATACAAATATAATACAATATCTTTTAACAATTTTATGACTACTGCAGTGTCTGGATCATAAATTAAACTCAAGTGAGCAGTTTACATAATAAAGCCGGGGCGGAAGAAATCCGATGTACAGGCCTGCTACTAAGGTCTGAAGACGATGACTCTCCTGAAAAATAGTCAACGGAGGGGAGTCAGACCTCACTGAGTGAATTACTATAATATATATACATGCATACTAAATGCCAATGCACACAGTCAAAAGTATATATAATATGTATGTATACAAGCAAATACACACAGATGCAATAAAAATCATTTTATATATTTTTATTGAAAATCACTGTTTATGAAGGATCAAATAGAACCCTAGAAAATCGCAACCTCAAACAATGTTAGACAACACTCTAGCCATACATGCTCATTTATTCCAATATATTCACTTATTCCATTTGGACAGTAGACTGGCCCCGAGACACTAAGTCAACCGAGCTCCAGCAGTCTGACTGTCAGTGTGATTGGCCCCAAGACACTAGGTCAACTGAGCTCCAGCAATCATACTCCCCAAATTCTTTCTCACACATCAAATAATCAAATCCAATCAATATTTGCAAACAGGTTAGTAATATAGCTTAAATGCTATAAGCGTATCGGTACGTACTCGATCCTAGTGCTGCCCACTAGGTAGCACGTTCTATTGATATCCTTCATTGAAATATAAAACATTCATTCATAAAAATAAATGATGCATGAATTTAAATATAATAGCAACAATAACCATATATATACTAGAAATATACCAAAAGTAAACCAGGTATATTTTGAGTATATATATACGTTAAATAAATCCAATTAAATTACAAAATAAACTAGAAATGTATTTGAAAACATTTTAAACATAATTCGTTAATAAAACATGCATATAGTTTAAAATATACCAATAATAAACCAAAAGTAAACTAAAAATAAACTTAAATACTAATTGAATTATTTACGCATAATTAATCAAAATAAAACATACATTTCTAAATCATGCACCCTAAAGCATATATATATAGAATAGTAACTCACAAATTATTGTGCTCCTCAAGATGGGTCCGATGGGCCTGGTCCACTAGGTCTCGGTCTCGGCGCAACTAAACAAACAATAATAACAGACATCAGAATAAACCTAACAGAAAATCTTAGAAACCCGATCTAGAATATTAGACATAGAATTAAAAATCAGAATTCGACCGGACATCACGTTTTACGAGAATTCTATCGAAAGTCCAGCAGAACCTCCCTTCTAAAACGGACATCTCTCTACTCAAAGAGTAGAGCCGGCCCTGCAAAGAAACACACTTCGAAAAATAGGCACAGAATTACAACCATAACCCCTCGGTCGGACACCAAACGACAGTTTACCGATCGAGGTCCACAATTCACAGAATAATACAGAAATATCAAAAATACCCTTATATACTAAAAACACATTTAATAAGTAGAAATTACGTAATTAACCCTAAAACACAGTAAAAACCGATAAAAACTCATTTTATTAGAAAAATTGTATATTATATATATAATTGAAAATAATTTATGAAAAATAGTTTTAATTAGTTAAAAAATAATAAATCATTTGTAGAAATCATTTTTATACCTTAAATAACTATTAAAACCAAATTTAATTACATTTTTAGCCAATTTAAGGTAAAATTACCAAAATACCCCTATATATATAAATATATTAAAATTCATTCAAAAATTCACCAAAAATTATATAATTAATCAAAATTAATTTTCTCAACATAATTCTCAATAATATCAATAAATACACTCAATTAACTAATTAATTTCAATTAAAAACATAATTAACCCTATTTTCTCAAAATTACATAAACTAAATAAATTCAAAATAAATACTTAAAAATCACCAAAAATTACAAATAAATTTCTATAATTCATTTCAACACCTATAATTACCATAAAAACATTTCATAATTTAATTAATTAATTTTTGAAAACTAGAAAATAATAATAAAATATTTAAAAATACCCAAAAATCAAAATAATTTCCAAAAATTCTATAAAAATTTACACATGAAGATTAAGCTACTAGGATCAACATTTGTTAAGAGATTTTTCATGAATCGATCAATTGAAGCTGAAAAAAAATCAAAAACCCTAAAATGGCCGAATTGAACAATTGACAAAAACCTTACCAAATCAAGTTTTAAGCTTAAACAAAGCTTGGAATCATCTTCTATGGCTTCAGAGGAGTTCAATGACATCGGAAAGAGGGGATTTGGTGGTCGGAATCGCGAGGTGTGGAGGAAGATGGTGGCACACTAGGGAGGCACTCTGAACGACGGTGAACGAAAGTTACAGGTGGTGAGGGTGAGGGTTGCATCGGGGAGGAGAAGAAATGGACAATGGCACGTTTTGTAAATTCAACAAACTTTATATATATATATATATATATATATATATATATATATATATATATATATATATATATATATATATAAAACTTTAACTTAAATTATAATATTATATATTATTATATTTCAAATAATTATACACCACATGATCTAAAATACACAATATATATATACACACACACATACTAATTAAATAATAACTATATAATATAGTATAATTAAATGAAAATAACCCTAATTTAATTAATTATGTAGATATATGTGCATGTACATATATATATATATATATATATATATATATATATATATATATATATATATATATATTAATTTGACATTTAAAATAATGCATAAACTCATGCAATTTTGTAAATCCATTTAAAATAATTAATGTTAAATTACTTACGTGTAAATTTCCCGAAAATGCAAGTCTCGGGAAAATTTTACATAAAGTACTTAAAATAATATAAAATAATTAAAATTAGCTTTAATTAAATAACAAACTCATAAAATATCAAAGATATATATATAT
This sequence comes from Mallotus nudiflorus, assembly GCA_947683625.1. NCBI lineage: Eukaryota > Viridiplantae > Streptophyta > Magnoliopsida > Malpighiales > Euphorbiaceae > Mallotus > Mallotus nudiflorus. The sequence continues at coordinate 42,234 of CANTUR010000958.1, forward strand.
ATACAAAAATTACTAATACTGTATATCCTGATGAAATATTAAAATGTTTAAAAATACGGGATATTACAGAGGCATAGAGGTCGTGGTAGAGGTAGACCTCGAGGAGCGGCAAGTCGCCATAGACAGAGAGAGCTACATGATGAGGAACCTGTAGAGCCAAAGTACGAGGATGCTCCTATACCTCCAGTTGCAACGTCGATTCAACCTGTCTATTAGCAGGGTATGTCTGACCTTGAGGCAGCGTTATTTTATGCCAAAGTTAATTGCATAGCATTTGATGGGGCTTTTGACCCGTTAGACTTTCTACATGTGATTGAGATGAGGACTCGGACTACTCACACTGAGTATTAGCGGATCATGATTGTTGAGCTGTCAGTAGAGGGACCAGCCCTAGATTGGTTCATCTAGATGATTCAACCATATATGACAACAATGACCCGGGCGCAGTTCAAAGAGCGATTTATGAGGAGATTCTGCCCAGAGCCACTCCGTATGAGCTACAGACTTCGGCTGATGAGTATTACCAGGGGTGACAGATCTGTTGAGGACTACACCAGAGAGTTCCTTCGATTTGCTAGATATGTAGAGGGTCTAATGAGGGATCAGTATTTCGCAGTCACCGCGTATGTCACTGGTTTGGGTTTTATTTTTGCTGGTATGCCTACAACAGGCCTTACTCTAGAGTCGATGATAGTGTTGGCCAAGGAGATTGAGTTGAGGCTAGTCAAGCAAGGAGCTATGCTTGATTATTACCAGCTGGGCACTCAATCAGGTGGATTTTAGACTCCTCCGTACTCGAGTTTTCAAATCAGTTCGAGTAGTCAGTAGAGAGGCCCAGTCCAGTAAAGCCAGAGAAAGTAGTAGAGGGTACATAGGAGTAGTAGACATAGCCAAGTAGGTTAGCATAAACATATCAGATTTGGGTCAGGTGCCTCTAGTAGCAGTAGTGGTCGTAGTTCTGAGTCAGCTGCTAGTGTTTGTCAGACGTGTGGTCAAGGACCATGTTTCATAACGCCTTTGACTTGTTTCCAATGTGGATATAAAGGACACTATACCAGATCATGTCCCTATTATGGTTATCTGTCAAAGCAAATTCTACAATTTCCATAATAGCCGATTGTCAGTGCAGCACCAGTTCCTTTTCAATTGCCTCTAACTCAGCATTAAAGTTCTACTCAGATAATTCCTCAGCAGAGTCATGGTAGAGGTACCAGAGGAGGTGCTCGAGGTTTTGGCTAGGCTTCTACCAGTCAGTAGGGAGGTCAAGGTCAAGCCAGAGTTTTTCATCTCACTCAGCAGGATGCTCAAGCATCAATGCAGTCATAGCAGGTATAATTTTTGTTTATTACCTGGATGCATGAGTTTTATTTGATCCAAGTGCCACGCATTCGTTTATTTCTCCTGTGTTTGCTTCCAAGTCTTATTGGTAAGCTTCGAGGATGACTTTTCCTTTATCTATCGCCACTCTTCTAAGCGATTCTTTGGACATTGATGTTATTCTTTCTGGTTGTCCAATTTTCATAGGAGGTAGAGAATTGCCTGCAGATTTGGTATTGTTGAATGTGATGGAATTTGATGTTATTCTCAATATGGATTGGTTGTCTCAGCACTATGCCGTTGTGGATTATCAAAGTAAAGAGTTGATTTTCAGAATTCTTGATGAAAAAGAGTTTAAGTTTGTTGATTGTAAGAGCTATGCACCTTAGAATCTTATCTCCGTTATTACGGCTAAGAAGATGCTGAGGAAGGGTTGTTAGGGTTATTTGGCATTGGTTAGGGATACTTTAGTGGAGAAGTTATCACTCACAGATGTTCCTATTGCCTGTGAGTTTCCTTATGTATTTCCTAAGGAGTTGCCAGGCTTACCACCTCACAGAGAGATTGAGTTCTGTATAGATATGGTTCTAGGTATTACCCCTATTTCTATGCTATCCTACAGAATGACTCTTGCAGAGTTGAAAGAGTTAAAGGAGCAGTTGCAGGAATTATTAGATAAAGGTTTTATTAGACCCAGTATTTCTCCTTGGGGTGCACCAGTCTTTTTTGTGAGGAAGAAGGATGGTACCCTGAGATTGTGCATTGACTACAGAGAGCTGAATAAGGTGACAATAAAGAATAAGTATCCTCTCCTGAGGATAGATGACTTATTTCATCAGCTTCAGGGTGCACAGTTCTTTTCTAATATTGATTTAAGGTCAGGTTATCATCATTTGCGGATTAGTGAGGTCGATGTTCCTAAAATGGCATTTCACACTCGATATGGCCACTATGAGTTTATGGTGATGTCATTTGGGTTGACTAAAGCACCAATAGCTTTTATGGATCTGATGAACAGGGTATTCAAACCATATATGGATCAGTGTGTAGTAGTCTTCATCGATGATATACTGGTGTATTCGAAGAGTATGGAAGAGCATGTATATCACTTGAGGACTATACTGCAGACACTGAGAGAACATTAGCTTTATGCTAAATTCTAAAAGTGTGATTTCTGGTTAGAGAGTATTGCATTCCTTGGACACGTGGTGTCTAAAGAGGGTATTTAGGTTGATCCATAGAAGATTGAGGCAATGTTTGAGTGCTTAAACCGACTTCAGTTACTGAGATTTGAAGTTTTCTGGGTTTAGCTGGGTATTATAGGAGGTTTGTACAGGATTTTTCTAGAATTGCAGCTTTTATGACTTGCTTAACTCAAAAGAATATGAAGTTTGAGTGGTCAGATGCTTATGAGAATAACTTTCAATTGTTGAAGAAGAAGTTAACCATAGCTCCAGTTTTGGCTTTACCTAATGGAGTGGATAAGTTCACAGTGTATTGTGATGCCTCTAAAGTTGGCCTAGGTTATGTGTTGATGCATAATGGTAGGGTGATAGCTTATGCTTCAAGGTAGTTGAAGAAGCATGAATAGAATTATCCTACCCATGACCTAGAGATGGCTGCAGTGATTTTTGCTCTTAAGATTTGGAGACATTATTTGTACATGGTGACTTGTGAGATTTTTACTAATCTTAAGAGCCTTAAGTTCATTTTCCAGCAGAGAGATATGAATCTGAGGCAGAAGAGATGGTTGGAACTGTTGAAAGATTATGACTGTGAGATCCTTTATCATCCAGGCAAGGCTAATGTGGTAGCAGATGCCTTGAGTAAGAAGTCTTCAGGTAGTCTTGCTCACATCAATGTGGAGAGGAGACCGTTGATCCAAGAGTTGCATCAGTTAGTGGATCAAGGTCTGATGATGAAGATGAGTAGATCTGGTGGATTGCTAGCTCAATTTAAGGTGCGATCTGTGTTGAGAGATGGGATTAAGGTAGCTCAGAGCTGAGATCCTATTCTAAAAGAGCTTGTAGAGAATGTTCGAGCAGGTAAGTTCACTGATTTCACACTTAATAATGGCGGTGTTTTATGGATCAGTGGTGGATTGTGTGTTCCTTATGTGGATAATTTGAGAGAAGAGATCCTTGAGAAAGCACATTCTACAACTTACAGTGTACATCCATGTGTCACTAAGATGTACCATAGTATTAGAGATTTGTATTGGTGGGATGGACTAAAGAAGGATGTAGCTGATTATGTTGCTAAGTGTCTGACGTTGTAATATCCTGAGTTTTTAAAATATTTTAAACTGCATCGGGATATGCAATGTTAATAATTTTGTATATAATTATGATATTTTTACGAGTTTGATATTTATTAAAGCTTATTTTAATTATTTTTAATTATTTTAAGTACTTTACGTAAAATTTTTCCCGGGACTTGCACTTTTGGGGAAATTGACACGTAAATAATTTAATATTAATTATTTTAAATAGAATTATGTATTTGCATGAGTCCATGCATGATTTTAATTATCGTATTAATATATATACATATACATGCATATATATATATATATATATATACATATTTAATATTTAGGGTTTATTTTAATTAAGTATATATTATATAGTTGTATTAAATTAAAATGTATTATATATATGTGTATATGTGTATATGTATATATATTGTGTATTTTAAACATGTGGTGTTTGATTTTTCTAAGTATTATATTAAATATTTTAATATAAATTATTAAAGTTATTAATATATATATATATAAACTTTAGAAAATTTACACTCGTGCCCTCCCTCTTCTTCTTCTTCTCCGGACGCAACCCTCACCCTCACCGCCTATAACTTCCGTTTGCTGCCGTTCAGAGTGCCTCCCGGCGTGCCACCTCCTTCCTCCAGCAGTTCTGTTGCCTGCAGACGTCCCTTTCGACGCCGGTGACATGGATTTTGGTGTTTTGGCCGAAAGTTGCTTCTTCCTCCACACCTCACGTTTTCGGTCACTGTTTTCGACACTGTCGGTCTCTATCTTCTCCTTGAGCTCCGGTGAGTGTGATTCCAAGCTTTGTTTCACTTAAAATGGTCTAAATTTGCCTAGGTTTCAATTTTTTAATCTCGGCCTATTAGGGTTCTTGATTTTTTTGAGCTTCAATTTGATTGATTCATGAAAAATTCCTTCACAAACTATGATCCTAGTAGCTTAATCTTCATGTGGGAATTTTTGGAATTTATTTTGATTTTTGGGTATTTTTTATTATTTTATTATTATTTTTTAATTTTCGAAAATTAATTAATTAAATTATGAAATTGTGTTTTATGGTAAATATAGGTGTTGAAATGAATTATAGAAATTTATTTGTAATTTTTGTGAATTTTTATGTATTTATTTTGAATTTATTTAGTTTATGTAATTTTGAGAAAATAGGGTTAATTATGTGTTTAATTGAAATTTATTGGTCAATTGAGTATATTTATTGATATTATTGAAATATGTGTTGATAAAATTAATTTTGTGCAATTATATTATTTTTGGTGAATTTGTGGATTAATTTTAGTATATTTATATATATATGGGTATTTTGGTAATTTTACCCTAAATTGGCTAAAAATGTAATTAAATCGGTTTTAATAGTTATTTAGGGTATAAAAATGATTTCTATAAATTATTTAGTATTTTTAACTAATTAAAACTATTTTTCGTAAATTATTTTCAAATTATATATATTATACGATTTTTCTAATAAAATGAGTTTTTATCGATTTTTACTGTGTTTTAGGGTTAATTACATAATTTTTACTTATATAATGTATTTTTATTATATAAAGGCATTTTCGGTATTTTATAAATATTATGTGAATTGTGGACCTCGGTCGGTGATTTGTAGTTTGGAGTCCGACCGAGGGATTTTGATTGAGAATTCTGTGTTATTTTCAAAGTGTGTTTCTTTGCAGGGTCGACTCTACTCTTTGAGTAGAGAGATGTCCATTTTACAGGGGAGGTTCTGCATGATTTTTGGTAGAATTCTCATAAAACGTGATGTTCGGTCAAATTCTGATTTAATTCTATGTCTGGTAATCTTGATCGAGTCTTTAGAACTTCTGTTAGATTTATTCTGATTCCTGTCATTATCTGTTTATTTAGTTGCACCGAGACCGAGGCCTAGTGGACCAAGCCCATCGGACCCATCTCGAGGAGTGCAATAAATAGTGAGTTACTATTCTATATATATATGCTCTAGGGTGCATGATTTTAGAAATCTATGTTTTATTTTGACTAAAAATGCATAATGGTATTAATTAGTACTTGAGTTTATTTTAGTTTACTTTTGGTTTATTTTTGGTATATTTTAAACTATATGCATGTTTTATTAATGAATTATGTTTAAAATGTTTTTGAATATATTTCTAGTTTATTTTGTAATTTAGTTGGATTTATTTGACGTATATATGCTTGAAATATACCTGGTTTACTTTTGGTATATTTCTAGTATATATATGGTTTATGTTGCTATTTTATTTAAATACATGCATCATTTATTTGTGAATGTATGTTTTATATTTAATAATGAAGGATATCAATAGAATGTGCTACCTAGTGGGCGGCACTAGGACCAAGTACGTACCAGTACGCTGATAGCATTTAGGCTATATTACTAACCATTTGTGGATATTGATTGGATTTGATTATTTGTTGTGTGAGATATGATTTGGGAGTGCGATTGCTGGAGCTCGGTTGACCAAGTGTCTCAGGGCCAATCATACTGACAGTCAAACTGTTGGAGCTCGGTTGACTTAGTGTCTCGGGGCCAATCTACTGTCCAAATGGATCAAGTGAATATATTTGGAATAAGTGAGCCTGTATGGCTAGAGTGTTGTCTAACACTGTTTTGAGGTTGCGATTTTCTAGGGTTCTATTTGATCCTTCATAAACGGTGATTTTCAGCAAAAATATATATAAAATGATTTTATTGCATCTGTGTGTATTTGCTTGTATATATATTTATTATATATATATTTTTGACTGTGTGCATTGACATTTAGTATGCATGTATATATATTATAGTAATTCATTTAGTGAGGTCTGACTCCCCTCCGTTGACTATTTTTCAGGAGAGTCATCTTCATCAGACCTCAGTAGCAGACCCTTACGTCGGATTTCTTCTGCCCCGGCTTCATTATGTAAACTGCTTACCTGAGTTATATTTTTATAATCTAGACACTGCAATAGTTATGGTCGATTGTGAGATTGTTGTATTATATTTATATGAGATATGTACTTTAAATATTTGAACGGGATTTGTATTAAAGACTTATTTATATATATGAGATTGAGTTGTTGATTTAAATCCCGTGGTGGATTATTATTTTATAATATTTATGATTGTATTTCCGCTGCAGATTATTTTAATTATGTTATTATTATTATTGCATGTTTTATTTTTAGGCTTGCTACGGGTTCCGGATTCGAAAGAATTCCCGTTCCTTAGCGCCGGTCATAGCCCCTGTTTTAGATCATGATAGACATGTCAGTAGCTGAAAGTTGAACATCAGAAGCCTTCTGGGAAGCTTCAGCCTCTTCCTATTCCTGAGTGGAAGTGGGAAAGGATTGCTATGGATTTTGTGGTTGGTTTACCTCGTTCCAAGGATGAATACGATTCCATCTAGGTGATTGTGGACAGGTTGACCAAGTCTGCACATTTCTTACCTGTGAAAGCCACTTATTCTATAACCAGATTGACGAAGCTGTATGTGAAGCATAGTATGTACCTTTATGAAGTACCTATGTCCATTGTGTCAGATAGAGGTTCAGTTTTTACTTCTCATTTTTGGAAGAAGTTACAGGAAGCGATGGGCACCGGGTTGGATTTCAGTACTGCTTTTCATCCTTAGACAGATGGCCAATCTGAGAGGATGATCCAGACACTGGAAGATATGTTGAGGATGTGTTTTTTGGATCTATGAGGTAGCTAGGATGATCAGTTGTCGCTTGTGGAGTTCACTTATAATAAACAGCTACCATAACAGTATTGGAATGGCACCATATGAGGCTTTGTATAGAAGGAAGTGTAGATCCCCTCTGAGTTGGGATGAGATTGTAGAGAGAGCATTGACTAGACCTGACATGGTTTAGGATGCTGCAGAGAAAGTTGATATGATTAAGAGGAGACTAGAGACCGTAGTTAGTAGAAGGAAGAGTTATACGGATCCTAGACGTAGAGATGTGGAGTTCCAGGTAGGTGACTATATTTTTTTGAAGGTGTCTCCAATGAAGGATGTGATGAGATTTGGCAGGAAGTATATTGGACCGTTCGAGATTCTAGAGAGAGTTGGCACTGTTGCATATCGGTTGGCTTTGCCTTCGAGTTTATCTCAAGTGCATCCAGTGTTCCATATCTAGATACTGAGAAAGTATATTTCAAACATTTCGCACGTGTTGTAGCCCGATAGCGTGGAAGTGAGTGAAGACTTGACATTCATGGAAGAACCTGTTGTGATCGTTGACTATCAAGTTCGACAGTTGCGTTTGAAGCAGATTTCGATGGTCAAGGTGTTATGACGCAGCAATAACGTAGAAGAGCATACCTAGGAGACCGAAACTGAGATGCGAGCTTCTTATCCGTATCTCTTTCCTCCTTAATTCTTGTAATTATTCTTTCTTGAATTCGGGGATGAATTCTTATAAGGAGGGGAGATTGTTATGACCCATATTTTTTAAATTATTTTATTTTAAAATGAGATATGCAATGTTAATAAAATTTGAGGATTTTATTAATTTATTTTCTTTATTTGTGATTAATCATTATTATTTTATGTTTAATTATATTTTCTACGTAAATATATTATTTTGAAATTCATTATTTTGAACATTTAAATTTCATTATTATTTCTATTAATGTTTTATCAAATTTCATTATTTATTTTGTTATTAAATTATATTATTATTTGTATTGTTATTTTATGTATTATTATATATAAATAAATATATTAGGGTTTATTATAATGTGTGTGTGTGTTTATTATTATTGTGTTTTATATATATATATATATGTGTGTGTGTATGTATATATCTATATATATATATATATATATATATATATATATATATATATATATATATATATATATATATATTAGATATTCTTTATTTTTTTTTTTTGTGGTGGAGGATAATTTGACCAAAGTATTATTATTATTGTTATTATCAAGAAACTAAAACGTAAAACACACTGTCAAGCTCTCTCCCTCCCGCTGCTATCCCATTTTTCCCCTATCGGTGTGCCTCCCTTACTTCCAGCTATCGACCCTTCCCTCCTCTGCCATCTTCGTCGCCTTCTTCTTCCTCTCCGGTCACCGTTTCCAGTTCAGGCAGTAGCAGCAGCAACACAGTGATTCCTTGCCGTTCTTCCACCTCTTTCCACTAAATCAAGCTTTGCTATTGTCATTTGACTCCTGGAGCTTCGAGGAGGTTGAATCCAAACTCCATTCAAGCTCTAGCCTAGCCATTTGTGAGTTTTACTTGAGTTTTGGTTTTGAGCTTTTAGGGTTTTCAATTTTTTTTAGGTTGATTTTGGTCAATTCAAATAAACTTCCTTTATAAATGTTGATTCTAGTAGCTTAATCTCCATGAATATATTTTTGTTTGAATTTTTGAATTTTATTTTAATTTTTGTGAATTTTTGAATATCTTGTTATTATTTATTGAATTTTAGTAAATTGTTTTATTTAATTATAAAATTTGTTGATTTGGTGTTAATATGAGTTGATATTAATTTTAGAGTTGAGATTATAATTTTTGTGATTTTTATGTAATTTTAATAATTATTTTTATATTATGTCAATATTGAATAATTAGGTTTAAGTTAGGTTTTTATTGACATTATTGTTTAAATACGTGTTTTAGTTAATATTAGTAATATATATATTGAGAAAATAATTTTTATGCATTTATATAATTTTTATAGAATATTTGAATAATATTAGTATATTATGTGTATTTTGTATTATAGGGGTAAATGTGTAATTTTGTGTTAATTATAACTAAATACTATATTTTAGTTGGTTTTAATATTATTTAAGGAACTAAAATGATTTTTACAAATTATTTACTATTTTTAGCTAATTAATACTAATTTTTGAAAATTGTTTTCAAATAATATATTATATATTATTTTGGTAAAAAAATGTTTTTAGTAATTTTTAATATGTCTTTAGGCTAATTATATTATTTGAATATATAAATTGAATTTTTATTAAATTATATTGAATTATCGAGAAATTAGATTTTTAATAATATTATATTATTATTTCGGGATTTTTATGTAATTATCGAGAAAATAATTATTTTTGGTGTTTTAATGTTAAATATGCCATATTTTGTTATTTTGATGATATTTATGGCATTTATTGATTTTTAGTATATTTATTATATTATTTAGATTTTTGGTGAATTATGAATCTTGGTTGGGGAAATTATGTAATTCGGGATCCCAATCGAGAGTTTTGTGAATTCTAGTATTCGAAGTGTGTTTTTCTTGCAGGACCGGCTCTACTTTTTAGTAGAGAGATGTCCGTTTTATAGATGAGATTTTGCTGAATTTTCGGTAGAATTCTCATAAAACGTGACATCAAGTCAATTATGTGTCAGTCTATGTTTTGTAATCTTAGATCGAGTTTCTTTAGAAGTTTAAGTTAGATTTATTTTGATTTTTGTGATCATTTTATTTTTTTAGTTGCGTTGAGACCAAGACCTAGTGAATCGGGCCCGTTGGACCAGTCTCGAAGAACACAAACCTGTGAGTTGTTATTTTATGTGTACATTACATTTAGGATGTATGTTTTAGCACATATTCATGTTTTAATTGAGTTTAATCATAAATTGTTTTATTAAATGTTTAGTATACCTTAGGTATATTTATAAATAAATACATGTTATTTTTATTGATTTTTACTTGCATGATTATAGTATACTATTGGTTTATTTTTGGTATATTTTATGATTAATTTGAATTCATCTGACATATATATACTTGAAATATACTTAATTTGTTTTAGGTATATTTTCGGTATATATATGGTTTATTTTACTATTATGAATGTCATTCTACATTATTTATTTTCCGAATGGATGAATTATTTTAATGAAGGATATCGATAGAATGTGCTACCTAGTGGGCAACACTATGACCGAGTAAGTACTGGTGCGATAGATTGTAGGGTTGAATTACTAACTTATTTGTGGAAATTATGATATAATTGATTTAATTGAGATGTGATGTGATTGATGGTGTGATTGTTGGAGCTCGGTTGATCAAGTGTCTCAGGGTCAATCACACTGACAGCCAGACTGCTGAAGCTCGGTTGATTTAGTGTCTTAGGGCTAGTCTATTGTCCATATAGAATAAGTGAATTTATTTGGAATTAAGTGAGCCTATATGACTAGAGTGATGTTGTGGTTAATTGAGGTTACGATTAAATGGGGTTCTAATTGATCCGTCATAAACTTATGTTTTTCAATATTATATATAAAGTCATTTTCAGCATCTGTGTGTATATGTCTGTGTATATATTTATTATATATACTGATGACTGATTGCATTTGACATATAGTAAATGCATGCATATATATTATAACAATTCACTCAGTGAGGTCTGACTCCCCTCAATTGATATTTTTATAGGAGAGTCTTCTTTTTCAAACCTCAGCAATAGATCCATTCGCCGGACTTCTTCCGCACCGGTTCTTTTATGTAAATTATCTACTTAATTTTATATTATACTATAGAAAACTGTAGTAGTCATATTTTAATATCAGTAGTGAATTGTGTTATATATTCGCTGTTGTCATTTTAATTCAGAGATTTTCTCTGAATATTTTATTAAGATATTTCATGTTATGATATGAAAGAATTTATTTTATTATATTGGTTTATGATTTTTAATTATGGTGTATATTTTATTATTATTATTGTATGTTTTTATTTTAAGGTTTGTTACGAATTCTAAATTTGAAAGAATTTCTATTTTTTAGCGTCAGTCATGATTCCTAATTTTGGATTTTAACAGAAAATAGCCGCCTAATAAAAAAAAACAGTTGTGATTTTACAACATACAGTGAAATTAAAAGAGGATGGTTTAATGTTTGATGAGAAAATAATGAATAATAATAATGTCTTTCGAGCTGAGTAACTTGGAAAAGACTAAAACGAGAAAATTCAATGCTGGTATATTTGATATACCCCAGCTTGTGGCATGGAGTAGGAGTAGTCTGTATGTAGGTATATTCAACTCAGTGGTGCCTCTATGTTCCAAAAAAATTTTCACTTGGGTGTCGGAAGATTAGAGAAACAAATTTTTTTTTTTGAACAAGATTAGAGAAACAATTAAGGAGACAAAGATTGTGATAACTGATGTTTAGGTAACATCTATTAATGTCAAATCTTAAAAAAGGAATTAATCTGTCTCTGACCCTACAAAATAGAGATTTATCAGCAACAAAGCACAATAGCTAGCGTCATTTGTTATTTTCTTTCATAACATTAACATCCAGCATAAATGAAATAGGCTTGTTTGAGGTTTTGCAGTCGCAGCCCCACATAGAATCTATTGGAGAATTTAAGAAGCCCTCCAGAAGTTTCACTAGTCCGTGGAGATGAAATAGGCCTGTCCATCACACCAGCATATATGGGCTGTCTTTCAACCAACCACTCATGTGTGCATGTGGGTTTGGGCTGGGCTTAGAGGTTTAGATATAAAATCCATTCATATAGAAAAATGACTCTGTCTCGACGTCTACAGTAACATACTACTAGTAATTTTGACAGTTTTAGCCTGAATTTTTTTATAAATTACATGTGTCTAAATTATTATAGGACGAGTTCATTTAATAAATTTTAAATTTTAAATTTCATCAATTTAAGTAATTATTAAAAAATTAACATTTTAAAAATATATGTAGAAAAAAATAAATTTTAAATAACATTTGGGGCAATATGGGAACTACCCAATTTTTTTTTTTTCTTTTTGGCCTTGATGTGGCTACTCATAGCGTCAATCAGTGTCCTTATATACATATATATATATACACACATGCGGATAAAAATTTATGTGGCAGATACAATATGAATAATTTTGTACATTAAATTATCTTTTTATCCTTCTAGTTGCATAGAAAACCAAAAAAATTAAAGATAAAAATAAAAAAAAAATTATCATTTTATAAGCCACAACATATGATAATCATTTATATATTTATATTTATGGTTAGATTTTTAACAAATAATTCAAAATATTTTATATTTAAGCAATAGAAATGAAACACACCTGAAAATGGAATATAAGTAGTGCTATAATTTACATGTTAATTTTATAGAACTCAAGTAATTGAAATCATAGCAGATTGAATACATAAACTCAGCTACAGGGTAGCGATTATTATTCTTTTTTCTTTGTTAACAAAACAGGGTAGCGATTATTCAGTAACACATTTTTTTCTTCTATTTTTGGTAGAAAATTTCAACCCAATAAAAGCTGTTTGAGGCACAAGTGCATGTGTTTTCCTTCTTGTCGTTGAAACTGCACACTACAAAGACAGGCTTCTAGTTTATTCCATGTTCAATACATCGTAGATTCTTGCATTTATTGAACTGGACAAGAGTTGTATCGATTTATGAACGGACAAGCAAGTGCTGAATCATCTTATCCATTTTTCACCAATATGGTACTGATCTAGCTATGAGTGTAGTCTCGAACAAATACTAGATATAGCTACCCACATCTACATGCTTAGACACACAATAACAACCTGTTCTGATTTATTTGCGCAGTACCCAGATTTATGAAACTAGTTATACGTTAAATATTATAAAGGGAAACAAAAAATACAAGCGGCCCGCAATGAAAGATTAAACAATACTACTTTAGTAATAAGTGTTGGCCCCTAACCTCATCAAGTAAAGATTAAAGAACCTAGCTAGCCAGTCCATTTTATAGTTTCTTTTCACATATATATATATATATATATATATATATGATCCTCTTCCTCTGCATGCGTATAGCTAGGTAGCAATTTATGTAGTGCTACAAGATTATTGTGATGTACATGGCTGGTGTTGAGAGGGGGCGGATAACTTAGAGAAGTTGTTTTGGAGCTGAAATAGCAAGGCTTCGTTCTCTTGGTTGAGAAGAAAGGCTTTCTTTCGTAGTTTCTGATTCTCTTCTATAATGCTTTTGTTCACCATGTATAGTTTCAGGTTCTTGATCTCCATCTCTTTCTTTAAAATCCCGTCTCTTGTCGTTCTCCTCCTGCACCCCATATATAATATATATTACACAATTAATTTAGTTCGACTTCGACACCGGATTCGAACTGGACACCTGAAAGAATATATATATGTGTGAGTGTGTCAGGAAAGCAGTTACCTGCATAGCGGGAGATATTGAAGCTTCCTTCCTGATCTTGATGGCTTTCTGCTGCGAAAAGCACTAATACATAGGGGAGTAGTGCATGGGCTCGGTTTTGAAGCTTTCAAAAACATATTTTGTTCCTTTGAGAAACAAAGCTGAAAAGGGATAGCTATAGTAATAAAAGATATAGATATGACTTTTGGGCTTTTGGTTCTGCAGCTGTAGATGATAAGTGAAGAAACCATGAGGGAAAAAATGGTTGTTATATAGATGGGGTCTATGTGTTTTTTATGTGCATATGATGAAGGGAGAGAGAGAGAGAGAGAGAGAGAGAGAGAGAGAGGGGCTTTTCATGGTAATGATGGCAAAAGGACTCATGATTACAATGGCCAGCAATAGATGGGCAAGAAATTGCAGGAGGTTGATGAATTGAAGTGAAGAAAAAAGAGGCTCTACGACTCTTCTTTTCTTCGGCCCTTTTGATTACTGTTTCAGAAAGTCTAAAAGAGCTTGGTTGGCACACAGAATAGGACCATTTATCTCTCTCTATACTGCACCAAAGAGAGTATATGAGAGATGTCCTACAACAACTACTATTCCTAAAGTCACTTCTTTTTCAATTTTTGGAACTTTCCTCTAAGTTTCAAGTCACTTTTTCTTCTTCTACTTAATTACCTTAAAGATCCCAACTTGCTTAAACAAAGAAAAAAAAAATTCATCAAGTCATCTCTTACATGTGCTATAATCAATATGTATTTGGTAACTTACTAAGGTTTCAAACTAGGCCACTCACATTTACTCCAGGGTTCACATAAGAGGCAAATAAATTTTAGTTGACAAAATCAATACTTGATTTAACTTTTAGGAGACAATTAAGATCCAACATAATCATTAATTATGCGTGTGTTTCATGCTATTAGTAATTCCATTTATATATGAACTTCAATTTGGGCAATCAAATGAATATAAATAACACTATTATATTTGATATTTTTAGTATTGAATAGTAATATAAATTTCAACTATTTTAAAATTTAAATTGAGTACATCTTTAATTTTAAAAAAATAAAAAAATAATTTTTACTATTTAAAATAATAAATATTAATTTTTTTTAATTTGAATCATTAAATTTTAACTAATTTTAACCATCAGAGTGTCAAAAGTATCATAATAATTAATTTAACGTTATTATATATATTACGATTCGAATTCAAAACATTATGTAAAGGAAAACAACTCTTAACAACTAATCTTAACAAAAATTAATAAATATTAATTTAATAAAAAACAGATATTAACTGATAATTGGTTTTCAGAACTCTTGGACCTGATATCCTGCAATCCACGAATAGAATGTAAGGTGAGAGGTGGGGAGAGTTCCTACAAACACTCTGATGCCTAAGTTAGAGAACAGAAGTAAGAAGCATACATGATAGAATGAGATGCCCCTTTGTGAGGGATATAGGGTTCTATATATAACAATACTCAAACCTGGGAGGAGTTGGATTCCTTGTGAGATAGTGAATCATAATCTTGGTAGGAGAGTGTTCCTTCTTTTCTTAGGATTCCTCTTTGGGGTAGTCCTTATTCCAAACGGATTCTGCCTTCATCCTAGTCCAGGTGTCCCTGTTTAGGAGATAAAAAGCCCTTAACTAGGCGGGAACATATTAGACAGTATCAAGAGTCCCCCCTCTAGGTGTATTTAGATATTTATGTCCGTCGTACCAGGGTAGAGTAGGGTGCTGATGCTCACATAGGAGGTATCATACGGTGATAAAGACGAGTGAGCTGAGGTGGCCAACCTTAGTCATAGTGAAAGAGTAGAGCTCAATGCTAAGTCTCAAGATAGTCTCGTTGCTGAAATGCAATCCGTAGAGCTTGAATATCCACCAAATGCGTAGGAGCACAAGAATAGATTAACCCATCCATTTAGAAATGACATGATGGAACTAGTCGTTACTGGATTTTTGATGCTCGATGCAAGGACACAAGGCTTTACGAGCTCAGAACCTCAGTACTACAGAAGTGATCTGAAGGTGCCAGCTTCAATCATTGGACTTAGATGCGTGAGGCTTAGATGCTCGGTACATGGACGCAAGGCTTACATACTCGGAACCTCAGTACTACATAAGCGACCTGAGGGTGTCAGCTTCAATTGCTGGACTTAGATGTTCGAGGCTTAGATGCTCGGTACATAGACGCGAGGCTTACATGCTCGGAAGCTCAGTACTACAGAAGCGACCTGATGGTGCTAGCTTCAGTCACTGGACTTAGATGTGTGAGGCTTAGATGCTCGGTACTTGGACGCGAGGCTTACATGCTCGGAACCTCAGTACTATAGAAGCGACCTGAGGGTGCCAGCTTCAATCATTGGACTTAGATGTGCAAGGCTTAAATGCTCGGATACCCGGAATGGGCTGAAAGCATAGCTTGGATGCTTTCTGAGTAGCTTGATGAAGGGGCCTAGTCGAGATGTGGGCAAGCCGACACGTGGGGGTGTTGCTTTGACTCTTAGGATTTCAAAAATTAAATCACGTGAGTTATGCATCATTTCGTGTGTCAATAAACAAAACGTTTCCACTACTGTTGTTGTGGCTTCTCGTTCAATGGCCTTATTATCCCCAAAAGGCCCCTGATGACCTAGGGAGAAATGAAGCAATAATGAGGGCAATTAATGGCGTGTTTCCAGATCATTCCATGTCTTTATAAGTACTGTTGTGCTTGTCGACTGGTGTATTTTACTTCTTTTTATTTTTGCCTTAGTCATGTTTGTATTGCCGTTGCTATTTTCCTTTCTGCCTACCGTGATTATTGCTTGTGGCAACCAGGTAATCTTTTAACTTTTCTTATTCTTTTTTCTTACTTACGTTGTTGTGCATTTCCTTATTCATTATGGCACTAAGGGAATAAGTTAGTTTTAACCTTTTTATTTTAAATGTAAATGATGAGTTATTGGGGTGGTACTAGAGGCGGTTCTGTATCCCTGCTGATTATGCCCTTCACACCGTAGATAGGAAGTTTAGGGCCCATACCCCATCGCTAGGGCTATGTAAATTAGTAGTGTATTTTGACCAACTAGAGGGGGGTTTAAAATTTCCTTTAGATCCCTTTGTGAAGAGATTTTTGAATAGGAATAACATAGCGCCTGGTCAGCTCCATCCAAATAGCTACAGGATTTTGACCAGGTTCACCCAATTGATGCATGAAGAGGGGAAAAAACATGATCTAGATGTTTTTTGATACCTGTACAGGCTGACTAGGAAGAAGGGAGAACTGATGTTTTCCTTATCGGTCGTGCCTAACCACACCCTCTTTGTAAAGTTTCCAGATCTCCACAAAAAGTGGAGACACCATTTTTTTATTGTAGAGCATCGGTCAGACCTCGTGGATGTCCAACGGATGTGGTCTGATGAGTGTCATGGGGTGAATCGGCCTGTGAGACTTCCCGATAATGATGTGGAGATGGTTTTGCGGCTGCATCTCGACAGGCTTGCCTAAGCTCGATCAGCGGAGGATGTGTCCAAGAGATACTTATGGAGAGTCTGTCTGAGTCGTGTTCACTCCCATAGTACGTTTGTGTTACTTAAAATTATATTTTTGACTTGATATATTTTTACAACTATAGATGGCTGACTTTTTTGATTTTATGGGCGGGATTTCATTAGTTGACAAGCCAGCTACTTCGGAGGAAGTGCAAGTATTTCCTTCCCCAGAGCTAGAAGCTCCTGCTGCTCTTGAAGCGGTGTCTGCCGATCCCAAGGGTAAAACTATGGTGGATTTAACATAATCGGAATGAGTAGGTCACAGAAAGAAGCGGTTGATCGAGTTAGAATTGGACACGGAGGGGCTTGATGAGGACATTTATGTCCAACGTCCAAGGTTATCTGGGTGTCCAGATGTAATATCCTGTGTTTTTAAAATATTTTTACACTGTACCAAGATATGTAGTGTTAATAATTTCTATATATTATATGATATTTTTATGAGTTGTTATGTATTTAAAACCTATTTTAATTATTGTGTATTATTTACAGTACTTTACGTAAAATTTTCCCGGGACTTGCATTTTCGGGGAAATTTTCACGTAAGTAATTTATTATTAATTATTTTAAATATATTTTCGGACTTGTATGAACTCATACGTATTTTTAAATTACTAAACACCATGTATGTGTGCGATATTTATTTAATTAGGGTTTAGTATTACCCTAATATTTTATTAATTATTTATTTGTTTTATTGTTATTTAATTATTTTTATTTAATATAAATTATTAAAATATTAAATTTTATGTGTGTGGTGTATATTTAATGTGTGTGATTTAATATTATTTTATTATATAGTATAAAGTATATATATATACACATTATATATCAAAAAAATCAAACTTTTGGAAAATTACCATTTTGCCCCCGAGCATCCTTCTTCCCCGATTTGCTTCCCTTCGCCGTCCGGCCATCTGCCATGCCGTGAGAGTGCCGTCCGGTGTGCCACCACCTTCCCCAGCCTTTTCCGCCGCCTGTGGTAGCCGTTTCCGACGTCTGGAGGTCGGTTTTGGCCGGAGAAGCCGAAACTTTGGCCACCGTCGATCACGTCGATTCCGGCCACCATTTTCAACACCGCTAGTCTCTTTCTTCTCCTTGAGCTCCGATGAGTGTGATTCTAGCTTTGGTTTGAGCTTAAATGGTCTAGAATTGCTTAGGTTTCAAATTTTCAATTTCGGTCACATTAGGGTTTTTGATTTTTTTGAGCTTCGAATTGATTGATTCATGAAAACTCACTTCAAAAATGTTGTTAATAGTAGCTCAATATATATTTATGAATTTTTTTGGAATTTTTGGAGATTTTTTGGATTTTTGGGTATTTTTGAATATTTTAATATTATTTTCTAATTTTCGGAAATTAATTATTTAAATTATGAAATTTGGGTTTATGGTTAAATTAGGTGTTGAAATGAATTATAGGAATTTATTTGGAATTTTTATGAATTTCTAAGTATTTATTTTGAATTATTGAAGTTTATGGAATTTTGGGAAATTAGGGTTAATTGTGTTTTTAATTGAATTTAATTGGTTAATTGAGTTTAATTATTAATATTATTGATAAATATGTTGATAAAATTAATTTTTGGATAATTTTATAATTTTTGGTGAATTTTTGAAGTAATTTAAGTATATTTATATATATAAGGGTATTTTGGTAATTTTACCCTAAATTGGCTAAAAATGTAATTTAATTGGTTTTAATAGTTATTTAAGGTATAAAAATGATTTCTATAAATTATTTATTATTTTTAACTAATTAAAACTATTTTTCGTGAATTATTTTCAATTATATATATAATATACGGTTTTACTAATAAAATGAGTTTTTATCAGTTTTTATAGTGTTTTAAGGTTAATTATGTAATTTCTACCTATAAAATGTATTTCTATGAGATGAGGGTATTTTTGGTATTATCAGAATTATTCTGTGTTTGTGGATCCCGGTCGGTAGATTGTAGTCTGGAGTCCGACCGAGGGGTTGTGGTTGAGTGTTGAGCTTGTTTTTCGAAGTGTGTTTCCTTGCAGGGTCGGCTCTACTCTTTTGAGTAGAGAGATGTCCGTTTTACAGGAGAGGTTCTGCCGGATTTTTGATAGAATTCTCGTAAAACGTGATATCCAGTCGAACCCTAATTTCTGATTCTGTGTTTAATACTCTAGATCGAATTCTAGGATTTCTATTAGGCTTATTCTAATGTCGATTATTTATTGCTTGTTTAGTTGCACCGAGACCGAGGGCTAATGGACCAGGCCCGTCGGACCCGTCTCGTGGAGCGCATTAGGTGAGTTACTATACTATATATATATGCCTTAGGATGCATGATTTTAGAAATATACTTTTTATTTTGATTAAATATGCATAAATAATATGATTTGTATTTAAGTATATTTTTTGTTTATTTTTGGTATATATTAAATTATATACATGTTTTGTTAATAAATTATATTTAAAATGTTTTCAAATATATTTCTAGCTTAAATTATAATTGATGGGATTTATTTGACGTATATATACTCGAAATATACCTGGTTTACTTTTGGTATATTTCTAGTATATATATGGTTTATGTTGATATTTTATTGAACTTCATGCATCATTTATTTTTGTGAATGAATGTTTTATATTATTAATGATGAAGGATATCTATAGAACATGCTACCTAGTGGGTAGCACTAGGACCGAGTACGTACCGGTACGCCTATAGTATTTAGGCTATATTACTAACCATTTGTGAATATTAATTGAATGTGATTATTGATGTGTGAGATATGGATTGGAGGTGTGATTGCTGGAGCTCGGTTGACCAAGTGTCTCGGGGCCAATCACACTGGCAGTTAGACTGCTGGAGCTCGGTTGACTTAGTGTCTCGGGGCCAGTCTACTGTCTAAATGGATTAAGTGGATATATTTGGAATAAGTGAGCCTGTATGGCTAGAGTGTTGTTTAACACTATTTTTGAGGTTGCGATATTCTAGGGTTCTATGCGATCCTTCATAAAAGATGATTTTCAATAAAAACCTATAAAATGAATTTTCCTGCATCTGTGTGAATTTGCACGTATATATTTACATATTATATATATACTGTTGATTACATGCATTGTCATTTAGTGTGTGTATATATATTATAGTAATTCACTCAGTGAGGTCTGACTCCCCTCCGTTGACTATTTTTCAGGAGAGTCAACTTCTTCAGACCTCAGTAGCAGGTCGATACGTCGGATTTCTTCCGTCCCGACTTCTTTATGTAAATTATTTACTTGAGTCTTATTTTTATAATCTAGACACTGCAGTAGTTGTGAATTAAAGTATGGGATTTCATGTATTTTATTTAAAGAGATGTATTATATTGAAACTGAAATTGTACTAAAAGATTTTATATATATGTGATGAGATGAGATTTGATTTAAATCCAGTGATGAGAATGTTATTATTATATTTATGATTTTTATTTCCGCTGCAAGTTTGATATTGTTACTATTACTATTGCATATTTTATTTTATTTTTAGGCTTGCTACGGGTTTCGGATTTGAAAGAATTCCCGTTCCCTAACGCCGGTCATGGCCCCTGTTTTGGGTCATGACACCAGATATGAGGGGCTGGATACTAAAGCGGATGAAGCCCCCGAGTGTCTCTAATAGCCAAATGAGGGATCAATACACTGAATCGCTAAGGCTGCCCGAGGATATGCAGCACTGGTCCGATGAGGGCCTGAAGGGTTTGCTCAACTCCATGATTGGCCAGTCATTGGAAGTAAGTTAGCTTTGCTACTGATGTTGTTATTATATATGCTTCTTATTGATGCGAACTTTTTATTATTGACAGATGACTCAAGCTTTGCTACTGGCGAAGGATCAGTACTTCTATCTGAAGAGCCAGAGACAGAGGTGGGAATGATAGCCATCGATTTTGAGAAGAAGCTGGATGGCGCGAAGGCAGCATTGGAGCTCTGCCAAACAAAGTATACTGAGGCGAAGTCCGAGGTTGAGGCGAGTCAGAAGAAAGCTTTTTGAGTTGGAGCATAGCCAAGGCCAGTTGATGAGGAGGATCAAAGAGCAGGACCTTCAAATTGCTGAGCTCGAGAGAAAGTTGACTAAGCTCGAGAAATCCCGAGCAAGTGATAAAAAGTCATACTAAGGCATGGTAGGGGGATTTCTTAAGGCCTACAGGGTTGAGTGTAAGAGGGTCTTGCTCACTCAGGACTCGAAATTGGACCTAAGGGTGTTAGATCAAATAACACCGATAGATCTTGCCAAGCTTACTGCTGAAGAGGACGCCCGTTGAAAGGCCAGTGCTACTCCTGCGAAGGAAATTATGGAGGCTACTATTACTATTGAGTCTGCAGTGCATTCGGATGCTGTTGATGAGGTTTCCCCCTCTATTTTCGGGCCTGGGGGTCTGGATGTGCATGTAGTATAATAGATATTTTTTTTTGTAATCGATCTTCTTGTAAAGGCATTTTTATTAATGAAGGGATACTTTATTGAATCATATATTGAATACAACTTATTGATAGTATTTTCTAAGAGAATCTGAGTTCCAAAATCGTGGTAGTTCTTTGCCTCCTTTTTTTTTAGCTTGTATGCTCCCTTGGTTATGCTTGTCGAGATTTGGTGCGGACCTTCCCAATTTGGACCTAATTTGCTGGTTCCTGAGTTGCCTTTGCTAATATCTGCTCTTCTGAGTACCCAGTCTCCTAACTTGAACTGTCTTGGATGATGTCGTTGGTGATGATACCATGTCACCTTTTGTCGATGTGCTTCAGCTATGGCTGCTACTTGTTCTCTTCATTCCTCTAGTAGGTCTAGACATATCCGGGCATCAATATTGTTGATGGTGTGATCAAGGTTCAGGCTTACTTAGTAACTTGGTGAACTAATTTCCACTGGTATTAATGCGTCCATGCCGTAGGTTAGCCTGAATGGTGTCTCTTTGATGGATGACCTGGGGGTGGTTTGTAGGCCCAAATTATGTTATTGAGCTCTTTGACCCAATTTCCCTTTTTCTCGTCGAGTCTTTTCTTTAATCCTTGCATGAGAATTCTATTGGTGACTTCTGTTTGTCAATTTGTCTGTGGGTAGGCTACCGAGGTGAAGCGAAGTTTTATTCCAAGGTCTGAGCAGAAGTCTTTGAACTTTTTATTATTGAACTATTTGTCGTTGTTCGTAATTAAAGTATGGGGGATACTGAACCTACAAATGATCTCCTTCCAAAAGAAGTGTTGTATCTGAGCTTCTATGATAGTTGAGACTGCCTCTACTTCTACCCACTTAGTGAAATGGCTAATAGCCACAATTAAGAACTTTTTCTATGAAGTGGAGGGTGGGAAAGGACTTAGGATGTCCATCCCCCACATGGCGAATGGCCAAGGGCTGCCGATGGGATACAGGGGGTGGGAAAGCTTGTGGTTGAGTTAAGCATAGTGTTGGCACTGGTGACATGCCTGTGTTAGCTGCTGGGCATCCTTAGACATGGTAAGCCAATAATATCCTTGGAGTAGTGCTTTTTGAGTTAGTGCATAATGGGATTCGTGCCCTCCGTAAATTCCTTCATGGATCTCTCAGAGTATGTAATTTCCTTCCTCTTGTGAGATGCACTTGGACTATGGGTATGAAAGGAATTTTTGATAGAGCTCCCCCTGATGGATGGAATAGTGGGCTACCTTGGTTTTTAGCTTTCGAGCCTGCAACTTGTCTTCAAGGAGGATTTTCGTGTTCCAAGTATTGGATTATTGGTCGCATCCATTCCAAGACTACTCGTGTCTCCAAAACTTCAAGGTCTTCAGTGCTAGGATTAGTTAATGACTCGATGAAATTCATATCCCAGAATGCTTGACTGTCTTTAGCTGCTGACTTGGCTAGGAAGTCGGCCTCAGTGTTTTCTTCCTTGGGTATCTGGATGATTTCCCAATGGCCCCCATCTCGTTCAATGTATTGCAAGAGTTGCTTGACTTTGTCCACATACTTGGCAATGCAGGTGTCTTTAACTTGGAATGTTTCGCTAACTTAGTTGACCACCAGCTGGGAGTCCGAGTGTATGATGAGGTGTTTAGCCCTGACTTCGGTGCCAACTTCAAGCTTGTGATAAGTGCTTCATACTCGACAACATTATTGGTTACGTTGTACTCGATTCGGACTGCATATCGGATGTAAACCTTGTGTGGTCCCTTGAGGATTATTCCAACACTAGAGCCTTAAGTCGAGGATGCTCCATTAATATAGAGCTTCCACTCCGGTGCTTTGGTCAAGTTAATGTCTTTCGGAGCCATTTCTTGCATGAAATCTGCTAATGCCTGGGCTTTCATCTGTTGGCGGGGTTCATAGTCAATGTCGAATTTGCTAAGTAATACTGACCACTATACTAGCCTGCCCGAGGTCTCCGGTCTTTGTAAGATTTTCTGCAGTGGGAAACGGGAGTGGACGATGATATTGTGAGCTTGGAAGTAATGTCGGAGCTTTCGAGAGGCGTGGACCATAGCCATGGCTAGCTTGTCCAATATGGGATATCAAATTTTAAATCCTCGGAGCATTTTACTGATGTAATAAACTGGGCTTTACTGGCTACCTTTTTCTCTTGCCAGTACTGAGGTGATGCATTCTCAGCCTATAGAAAGGTATAAGTATAATGTCTCATCTGGGATGGGCCGGCTGAGTAGGGGTGGTGAGGATAAGAATTTTTTAATGTCTTTGAATGCCGCCTGGCAGTCAACGGACCATTCAAACTTCCTGAAATTTTTGAGAGCTCGAAATAATGGTAGACACTATCTGGTCGATCAAGAAATAAAATGCCCTAATGCGGTGATTCTGCCATTTAACTTTTGTACCTCATGGATGTTTTTTGGTGCTTCCATATTGAGTATGACTTTCATCTTTTTTGGATTGGCTTTAATGCCTCGGTGAGATATCATGAATCCCAAGAATTTACTTGCTCAGACTCTGAAGATGCATTTTTTTTGGATTCAACTTGATCCTGGATTTGCTTAATAGTTGGAGAACCTGGTCTATATCCACTGGGTGTTGTTCGGATGCTTGCTTTTAATTATAATGTTGTCTACATATACTTCTACGCTCGTGCCAATCTGGTCTTGGAGGACTTGGTTCATCATTCTTTAATACGTGGCTTTGGCGTTCTTCAGCCCAAAGGGCATCACCTTGTAGCAATACAAGCATTTATGGGTGATGAAGGATGTCTTCTCTTGATCCTCTTCCTTCATCGAGACTTGGTGATAACCTTGTGCTGCATCGATGAAACTATATAATTCGTGACCAGCGGTGGAGTCAACGAGCTGGTCGATGTGGGCAACGGGTAGTTGTCCTTGGGGCATACTCGATTGAGATCAGTGTAGTCTATACACATTATGTATTTCCCATTTGCTTTTTTGATAAGTACCACGTTGGCTACCCATTTCGGGTGAGTAACTTCTTTGATGAACTTGGCTGCTAACAGCTTCGTTGTTTCTTCAGCAATTATTCTTTGCCTTTCGTAGGCAAAGGTTCTTTTTTTTTGTGCTATTGGCTTGGCTCCCAGTTTGATGTTTAGGCAGTGACAGGCAACTTGTGAGTCCATGCTAATGATTTCGAATGCTTGTGAAGCAAAATCCTCCAAGTGTCTGGTAAGGACTACCCTTATTTCTTCTTTAATGTTCTGGTTGAGTTCGTTGCCAATTTTCACAGTCTTCCCTTCCATGATTTGTAAGGTCTTTGTGTCTTCTATAGGTTATGGATTGGCGCCTTGCTTCTCAACTTCCCATGATTCTAAAGGAAAAGCCTCCGCTTAAGGCTTCATGGCCATCTGGTAACACTGTTTGGCCATATGCTGATCTCCCCAAATGGTAAGGGTTCCATTTTTTATTGGGACTTTCATAGTTAAATGCCGGATACTGGTGACTGCATATGCTTCATAGATTTTTAATCGTCCTATAATCCCATTAGATGCCAGTGGTATATCCACCACGTTGAATACTGCTCTGATGACTTTTGTTTCTTCATCGTCTTAATTCCCGAATTCTAGGCTCAGTTTGACAATACCCATTGGTTGTACAATTCCTCTACAGAAACTCATGATGGGGTTCTGGATGGCTTTCAGGTTGGTGACGGAGCCGCCCATTTTTTGTACACATTCTAGGATAATGCATTGATAGCACTTCCGTTGTCCACTAATAGTCTTTTTACCAGATACTTGTTTATGCACACAGTTATTGCCAGGGCATTACAATGGGGGTGGTGGAAATGCGAATCATCTTCTGAATTGAACACAATATCGCTTCTCTTGGGTACTGGTTTTTCTCCTCTACTCTATTTTAATCTTTTCTTAGTATTTTCTCTCCCGATGATCATATTAATTGTGTCAATCGGCTCCCTTTGGGTTTTCTTTGCTTTCGACCTGTCATGCTCTTGGTTTTCGGAGATTCCACTTCTTCTTGGTGCATCTGTGAAATTATTGAGTTTTCCCCTTTACACCAGCCTTTCTATGGCATTCTTCAGCTCTCTGCAGCCTTTCGTGTCGTACCTGTATTCCCAATGATACTGGTAGTATTGTCCCCCTGTTTTGAATAGATCTCCGGCTTGGGCTTATTCTCTTAGCCGAGGTGATTCCAACTCCATTTTGCCTGACCCACATAAGGATTTTGGATCGAGAGGTGTTCAGGGGTATGTATCTGTCCACTTCCCTATCAAATCTTTCTGTTGGATTTCTAAAATTTATTTTTGGGAAGCTTGCTCGTTTGTGTTTGGGTCATTCATCCTTGATCGATAGCTTCTCTTCCTCCCGTCGCATCCTTCTATCCTCATCCATTTTTATCATCCTGATGGCCATCACCATTGCCTCTGCAAAAGGCACTCGGTTCTTTGGTCATTATTTTGTCTTTAAGCTTGCTAAGTCTAGTGCCATTTTTCAAAGCTTCTATGGCAACTTCATCGATAAGATGCTCAATTTGCATGGCTATTTTATTGAAACGATCAAGATAACTTCGTAAAGATTCATCAACTTCTTGCTGGCACATTCGAAGATCGTTGATGTTTTTGGTAGGGGGAATATTGGTGATGAATCTGATATGAAATTGTTCTGCCAGATCCTTGAAAGAAGTGATAAAATTCTCTAGGATTCGATGAAACCACTTTTGAGCATTCTTTGTAAGTGTATTCAGGAAAACTCTACATATGATTCCATCATTTACATTATGGAGCAACATCTTTATTCGGAATGTCGATGTATAGCTGATGGGGTTTCCCATCCTGTCATACTGATCAAACGATAATATTTTGAACTTAGTAGGGATCTCCGTCTGAATTATTCTCCTGACAAACAGAGTTCTGTTGTCCATAACGCATTCTTCTTCCTTTCTTGGTTTGGTCCGGGCTTTTTATATTGCTTCTTCAACCTTCTAAGCTATTTTTGAATCATCAAGAGCCGGAATTGTTGAACTGCACTCCCCTTCTGGCGCTTTACCCTTTCCTATGCTTGTCCCTGAGGCCTGCCGAGGTGTTGTGTTATCATTGTTTTGAGCCTGTTTAGAACGCCCACTCTGTATTATAGCATTTAACTATTGTTGCATCAAAGCTATCTGCGCCTGGATGTTTTTTATCATGACTTCCTTGCTAGTTTGGTCGAGGCTGAGTGTTTGGTTTATAGTGTTTAAATTTGGTGTGGTTATTGCTGGTGTCTCTGTTAAACTCGAAAAGGGTATGGAAGGTATTGAGCGATGGTGTTGTAGCAGAGCATAATATGGGAGGTTTATGCCTTGTCACGACCCAAAACAGGGGCCATGACCGGCGCTAGGGAACGGGAATTCTTTCGAATCCGGAACCCGTAGCAAGCCTAAAAATAAAATAAAAATGCAATAATAACCATATAATATATATATGTATATGTGCAGCGGAAAATAAAATCATAAATATCATAAATATTACAATATCATCCATCTCAACTGGATATAATTCAAAT
Source organism: Mallotus nudiflorus (assembly GCA_947683625.1). Classification (NCBI taxonomy): domain Eukaryota; kingdom Viridiplantae; phylum Streptophyta; class Magnoliopsida; order Malpighiales; family Euphorbiaceae; genus Mallotus; species Mallotus nudiflorus. The sequence continues at coordinate 69,447 of CANTUR010000958.1, forward strand.
CTCATCACATCACATATATAATCTCATAAATGTATAATCTTTATACAAATCCAGTTTTAACATAATACATCTCTTTAAAATAAAGTACATAAAATCCAATACTTTAATTTACAACTACTGCAGTGTCTAGATAAAATAAATAAGACTCAAGTAGACAATTTACATAAAGAAGCCGGGGCGGAAGAAATCCGGCGTATCGACCTGCTACTGAGGTCTGAGGAAGTTGACTCTCCTGAAAAATAGTCAACGGAGGGGAGTCAGACCTCACTGAGTGAATTACTATAGTATATATACATACACTCTAAGTGATAATGCAAACAGTCAACAGTATATGAGTAATATGTATATATACAGGCAAGTTCATACAGATGCAGAAAAATCATTTTATATATTTTGTCTGAAAATCAACTTTTATGAAGGATCACATAGAACCCTAGAATATCGCAACCTCAGAAAAATAGTGTTAAACAACACTCTAGCCATACAGGCTCACTAATTCCAAATATATCCACTTAATCCATATGGACAGTAGACTGGCCCCGAGACACTAAGTCAACCGAGCTCCAGCAGTCTGACTGCCAGTGTGATTGGCCCCGAGACACTTGGTCAACCGAGCTCCAGCAATCACACCCAAACCACATCTCACACATATCAATAATCATAATCAATTCAATATCCACAAATAAGTTAGTAATATAGCCTAAATACTATAGGCGTACCGGTACGTACTCGGTCCTAGTGCTGCCCACTAGGTAGCACGTTCTATTGATATCCTTCAGTAATAAATAATAAAACATTCATTCACAAATATAAATGATGCATGAATATTAATGAAATAGCAATATAAACCATATATATACTGGAAATATACCAAACGTAAACCAGGTATATTTGAGTATATATATACGTCAAATAAATTCAATCAAATCATGAATTAAACTAAAAATATATTTAAAAACATTTTAAATATATTTTATTAATAAAACATGTATATAATTTATTATATACCAAAAATATACCAAAAATATACTTGAATATAAATCATGTTATTTATGCATAATTAGTCAAAATAAAACATGCATTTTCTAAATCATGCATCCTAAGCATATATATATAATATAGTAACTCACCTAATGCGCTCCACGAGACAGGTCCGACGGGCCTGGTCCACTAACCCTCGGTCTCGGCGCAACTAAACAAGAAATAATTAATCGACATCAGAATAACCCTAACAGAAATCCTAGAATTCAATCTAGAGTATTAAACACAGAATCGAAAATTAGGGTTCGACTGGATATCACGTTTTACGAGAATTCTACCGAAAATCCGGCAGAACCTCCCCTGTAAAACAGACATCTCTCTACTCAAAAGAGTAGAGCCGACCCTGCAAAGAAAATACACTTCGAAAATAACACCATAAACAATCACAACCCCTCGGTCGGACTCCAGACTACAATCTGTCGACCGGGGTCCACAAACACAGAAAATATATTCAAATATACCAAAAATATCCTTAAGTCATAAAAATACATTTTATAAATAAAAATTACATAATTGACCTTGAAACACTGTAAAAATCGATTAAAACTCATTTTATTTGAAAAACCGTATATTATATATATAATTGAAAATAATTCACGAAAAATAGTTTTAATTAGTTAAAAATACCAAATATTTTGTAGAAATCATTTTTATACCTTAAATAAATATTAAAACCAATTAAATTACATTTTTAGACAATTTAGGGTAAAATTACCAAAATACCCCTATATATATATATATACCTAAATTACTTCAAAAATTCACTAAAAATCATACAATTATCCAAAATTAATTTTCTCAACATATTTATCAATAATATAAATAATTAAACTCAATTAACCAATTAAATTCAATTTAAAACACAATTAACTTAATTTTACAAAATCACATAAACTTCAATAATTAAAAATAAATACTTAGAAATTCATAAAAATTCCAAATAAATTCCTATAATTCATTTCAACACCTAATTCAACCATAAACTCCAATTTCATAATTTAAATAATTAATTTCCGAAAATTCGAAAATAATATTAAAATATTCAAAAATACCCAAAAATCCAAACAATCTCCAAAAATTCTACAAAAATTCATACATGAAGATTAAACTACCAGGAACAACATTTGTGAAGGAAGTTTCCATGAATCATCCAAATTGAAGCTCAAAAAAATCGAAAACCAAAAGTGGCCGAAATATTCAACTCAAAACCTAAGCAATTCTAGACCATTTTAGCTCAAACCAAAGCTAGAATAACACTCACCGGAGCTCAAGGAGAAGATAGAGACCGGCGGTGTCAAAAACGGTGGCCGGAGGAGGGAGAAACCACGGTGGGAAGATGGGTGGTCCGGCGGTCACGCACGGGAAGAAAGAAGAAGAAGAAGAAGAAAAAGAAAAAGAAAGAAAAGGAAAGAGAAAAGAAAAGAAAAAGAAAGAAAAAGGAAAAGAAAAAGAAAAAAAAAAGAAAAAAGAAAAAAAATAATAAATTTTAATAAAATAATAAATTTTAATAATTTAATAATAAATAAAATAATCAAATAATAATAAATAAATAATAAAATATTAGGGTAATAATAAACCCTAATTAAATAAATATACACACACAGGCTTTATTTAATAATTTAAAAATATGTATGAGTTCATGCAAACCCGTAAATACATTTAACATAATTAATAATAAATTGTTTACGTGAAAATTTCCCCGAAAATGAAAGTCCTGGGAAAATTTTACGTAAAATACTGAAAATAATAGACAGTAATTAAAATAGGTTTAAAATACATATCAACTCATAAAAATATCGTATAAAATACAAAAATCACTGACACTGCATATCCCGGTACAGTGTAAAAATATTTTTAAAATTACGGGATATTACATGCCTAAGGCGGGTATCTTGGGGTATTGTCGGGGAGCGGAGGTGTATGTCCAGATGAAGCTTCGGTATATTGAAAAGTCACTGGAAGCACTATTGCTGGGAGAGGGTTTGAGAGGTCGGTCGAAGGGATAGGTGTGGAAGGGTTGGTGCCGGCTTTAAGAGTCAATGCTGGTGGTGGGCTGAAAGTCATAGTGAGAATGTCTTTTAGCTTAGCAGGTAAATGAATGGCTTTTCCCAAGAAGTTCCCACAGATGGCGCCACTTGATAATTGGTTTCTAGAACTTTTGGCCTAGTATCCTGCAATCCACAAACAGAAAGCAAGATGAGAGGTGGGAAGAGTTCTCACAAACACTCCGATGCCTAAGTTAGAGAACAGAAGTATGAAGAATATAATATAGCTAGAATATGTGAGAATGAGATGCCCCTTTGTGAGGGATATGAAATTCTATATATAACAATATTCAAATTTGGGAGGAGTCGGATTCCTTGTGAGATAGTGAATCATAATCTTGGTAGGAGAGTGTTCATTCTTTGTTTAGGATTCCTCTTTGGGGTAGTTTCTATTCCGAACGGATTCTACCTTCTTCCTAATTCAGGTGTCCTTGTTAAGAAGATAAAGAACCCTTAATTAGATTGAAACATATTAGACGATATCATTAATATTAATAATTTATAATGACTATATTTAAAATTATCAATACATTTATAATGAATATATTGACATTAATGACTATATTTAAAATTATCAACTTCCAAATACGATTACCCAGTACTTATCTGAGAAATTAGAACATAAAATTTTCTGATTTTAGAATCTAAATTTGATACGGCGCATTATTATTTTTTTGAAACAACACTAAAAGATTAAATTTTTTTTTATAGATAATAAGACAAATAATCATTATATCTTTTGGTGTATCGATCAATGGCATAGCATCTATCCATATAGTCAGTCATGTATATCATTATTTGCATTTGTATTATATAAATGAAGAAAGAAAGAATCAAAACGAAATGGTTAATGACACGTAGTCTTCGGTGGGCTATAATAATAATTACTTGCTTAACGAAATGGGTAAGCTCGCCATAGTTGACAAGAACATCCACCTCCTATGAAAATCAAGACAAATGGGTTCAAGTTCATCCATTAATAATTATAAGATTTAGTGGACCTAGCAAGTCAAAACCTAGCTACAAGTACAACATCGCTTTTAAGGATTTGCTAAGTTAGTACTTAATTTAGCAAATTACACTGTTTATAACGTAATCTTCAAGTTAATTAACTAGATATGAATTTAATTGGTTAAATTAAGATGTTAAACAAATGTTTCCCACCATACATATACAGAAACAGACGGTCAAAAAAGTTTGGCCTCTGGCACATGTAGTGCTTATACGATAATTTTTTTTCCCTTATTTTTTGTGTTTGAAAAGTAGACATATGTATATTTTTTCTAAATTAATGGTAATTAAAACTTAATGAATTTTGATTGATTTGATTTGATTTATCCTGAATAAAATTATAATAATAATATAAAATTTTTAATAATTAATTTAATATAATTTTATATAATTTCATTCGAATTATTGCTTAAATGAAAATAACTATGTACTTTTTAATTAATGTCAAAGAAATATATATTTTTTATTACATAAAATAAGAATGATTTCTTGCATCTTAATCTCTACATTACATGCATTTATATTATTCAAATGTTGATTATTCAAATCCAAACAATCCAAAACTTGTAATATTTTTCTCTTTCTAATTTTGCATAATCATGGGTTTTAGGATGAACACCGAAGTGATATAGTTTATTAATTACATATATAGTTTATCATTACATATGTAATGGAGCTGACTAGCTAGATCGGAATACACGGCCGCACTTGATCTATAATCATAAGATAACATGCATAAATCTTATAACCCTTATATAATTTTGCTGATCCTTGACAAATCAATAATTTAAAATTTAAAATTTAAAATGCACAGTCAAAATAAGGTTGCTTATGCTTTATCACAAGTAAAAATTAAACGAGGGATTAACAGAAAAAAAAAATCAAGAAAATACTGACTTATAGAGTTAGTAAATGTTTTAATTTTTTAATTTTAATAAAATTTCTTAAACTAAAAAATGATTTTCAGCTTTAATCCATGTAATTATGTGACTACATAGACTAGTTATGCCATCCTAATTAATCCAAATTTAATTAATAGCAAAAACTGATAAAGAAAAATCATCCAAGCTATGGGGGATAAGCTATGAAATGTAAATAAAAAATATTTTTGCAAATGTGAGAATAATTTATGATTTTATAATAATGATAATAATAAAAAAAAGGACAAGTGGTAAAAGTGGGGCGGTAAGAGAAGGGAAGAAGCAATGGGGAAAATGAGTGGGAGAAAAAGAGAGACTGAGGAAGAAGTAGTGAGAGTCAATGTGGTTAGGTTGATGCCACGGTCAGTTTTCTTCATGCAATTGAGTACCATTTGCGATCCTTATTTATTCAGATGGTGAACCTCATTTTGGCTTCATCTTATTCTTCAAAATCATCATTATCATCATCTTCTTCTTCTTCTTCTATTGCTCTATGGAAATAGTACAATGATGATATAGTGGTTTTTTGTCTAACATCTTCTGAGCCACTTCACATGGTCCCCTTAACTTGCCAGTTGGACGTTGGGCTATTTAACCCACACAAACTTATGGGCATTTTCATGAAGTCGATCTTGGCATTTATTTCCACTACCCACAAATATTTATTAATGAAAAGCAACAGAAACTGTAGTAGTTGTGGTTAAACCATAACCATTGTCTCCAATGATACATCAATAACAAATTTTTATATTCTACTAAGCTAAAAGAGTCTATCTTAATCAAAGGTCTGGATAGTAAATATTTGAAATGTTTATGCATGCATTAGAATGGGGAATAAATAAGCAACAACAACAAGAAGTTGTTGAGATTATAGTACCTCATGATGATCAGTTTGAATGCAAACGGGTGAGACCCATTTGATGAGGAGTTGGACCACTAGCCTGCACCCATCTTCTGTGTAGGTAGTTGCCCTACTATGAAAGGAGCTAGTCAACAAGAAAATGAGAGTCTTTTTATTTTCAAATTTGATCTAATTGTGCATACAACTTTAGTTATGTTTTGTTTTCAACCGTCCTTTGGGTCTGTGTATTGAAATTGTGTACAATTTTGATAGTGCCGTCTCTCATATTGTTACTCAATACATAGGAATTACTATGTTTTTCTGTGATATCATGTGCTGCTGCTAAAGGCACAACTACAGTATACTACGTGTTATGTATTATGTTTGTACTAGTAGACACTATCCTAGGAAAACTATGTTTTTTTTTTTTAAATAAAATGAGCACCAGCGTCATTACAAGTAACAATTTTGTTTAGTAAAAACAGTTGACGTAATTTTGAAACTCAAAGCAGTGCCAACAACGACAATAATTATAGTAAAGAGTTGTAGACACAGGAAATGAACGCATGGGAAATAACAGAACGAAACACCCTTAAATGAGAATTCCTGTCACGATGCTGGAGGCTATCATAACAAGCACAGTACGAGTTAGGGCTTTCACCGTCCACCCTCCATGTGGTTTAACTCTCTACTGCCATTGTCTTCATCTGCATCAGTTGAGTTTTTCTCCAATAAGCACAAAGAAAGAGGCATAATGATGAAACTTTCAGGAGTGTAATGCGGGGCACAGAATGTGTAAAATCAAGAGGATGATGCACTGCCTCGCTTCTCCAACCAATCCACAACTGCAAAACCTAAATGCAAACACAAAATGATACATTCGCCTTCGGACTAGAAGTATAAACAATACTGTCCTGTCCATTTGCGCAAGTTACCTTCCAATCCATTACAGCATGTTCATTGAATTTTACGTTTCCCCTAAAATACCATCAAAAACGATTTGTCAACTACAAGCTTTTCTATAACTGTTGCCCAGAATTGAAAAAAATAATAAAAAAGCAGTGGAAAATATTTGAGGGCCTTTTGGTCTAATATCAACAGGGCTACTATTGTGGAGAGTCGTCTTGCGTATCTTCATCATATTCGTCCATAGCATCTTGTTTTTAATCCTCGTCAGGTTCATCACTAACTGTGGTTTCGTATCTGAAATGGAAACGACGTTGGAATATTCTGTTATGATCCTCACTGTCGGTACAACTTTCAGTATCAGAGTTCCAAGTAGAACCTTCTTTCTCCCTCCCACCAGCACAGCCATCATTCAGAGCCCCAAATTGGTTCTTTAGATCAGGTGCAACAATTCCAGTCATCTCGCTTAATAATCAACGTTCATGTTTTCGTCTGGCAGCTGCAGCCTCAGAAGATGGTGTGCTCGGACTTTCAGCCACCTGACCACTGGAATCATGGAGGCCTACGCTGCCTCTTGACATAATTGTCCCTACTTCTAGGAGATTCATCTCACCATGGACAGAAGGAGCAGTGCTGTGAACCAGCTCCCTGCAACTTCAGAAGCTAAAAGGTCAGCTGTTCTGATTGTGCCTCCCGGTTCAGTATCTTTTTCCATGGCTTTCTCAGTCTCTTGGGGATTTGTCGATTGTAAGTAATGCAAAGCATCTGGAGAAGTCGTCTGAATTCAATGATCACTTTCATGTACATGAGTTTCATCATCAAATTGCATAGTATCCCCAGCCACAGAACCACACTTGTTCAGGTCAATATTCCGATCACCATCAATTCCATGGCTTTTGGTTTCAAGAATTCGCTCTGTTTCTATCACATATCCTTCTAGGACAGGTGCTGTGCCAACACTATCAATGTCAGAACCAAAGCCAACGGTTTGGACTGGTGCTTTCTTCCTCCTGTGCATTTACTTCTTCTCCTTGACTTCTGATATCACATTCATGCTTCTCAGTTACGCTTGCTTCATTACCTGAAGTATCAGCCTGATTTCCATCAAATCTCTGAGCTGAATAATGCAGAGTGACCCTTGGCACCTTTGTACACAATCATTTGTCTTCCACTAGTCAGTGTGCCATTCATATTCTCAACTGGCAGTGCATTCAGGTCCACATCCACAGATTCATTATCATAATTTGCCTCATCTTTCAAGGTCCTTTGCATTGCCTTCAGTTGTTCCTGCTGCTTGGCAAATAGTATTGATATCTCCTCTGTTGTGGAATAAGATGCCCGTAGCCGTGTCTCCCTGCATTGTGGGTATGCCATAACATCATGAACAACTGTAAATTACATCATAAAACACTCAAATGTGCATAATCTAAAATTCTAGCAACAAATGTTTATGGTATCCTAACTATACAGCACATTTCAGATGCAAATAAGATGCAATTACAACAAAAAAACATTGCCAGTATTGCTGCCATGGGAAAAATTATTGTGAGACATCAAATAAGGCAAAGGAGAATGTAATATCTATCCACACTCATCTTATAACAATCAAGTCAAAGAAAGTAAATCATATCTAGAATGAATCCTAGTTGTAACTCTTCTTGACAGCTTTTTGACAAAAGTAGAACTAATTATCAATTCAAATAACATCAAAGAAACACCAAATTTTAAGAAATCCACCACTTAAAGCCTCTGACTTCCAGCCAGAGAAAATCAGTTTACCATCTCACCAAGATACACTATCATTAGTAGAATAATTACATTCTTTTTTTAAATAATCTAGAAGATTGATAAAATGTTTTAATGAATTTGTAGATAGTAGGAAGTAATTGCTCAAGCCAGCCCTCCGACTTTCTATGGCCTAGTTACAAAGGAGAAACTCATTAGTTATTCATGATGTTATGGCATACCCACAATTAGGGGTGTGCATCGGTCAGGTTTGGGTCGGGTTTCAATTTTTTCCAAATTTCAAAACTGAACCGACTGACCGAAATATTAGTCTGTTGGCAGGCAGGTCGGTCGGGTAACTATAATAATAAAAGATTTTAAAGAAATGAAAAAACAAAGATTTCTGGGTGGTGTAATAGTTGTGGCGGTTCAAGTCCTAGAGAAGGCATTTTTCCTGAGAAGGCATTTTTCCTTTATTTTGGTCTTCTCAACAAGAAAAAAATTAGAAAAAATTGGTTAGGTTGTGGGATTCGAACCACAACCAATTGGTTATATAAATGGCTTACCACCTTACCATAAGTGCTTTACTAGCACATTTTAGTTATATATATATATATATTATAATAAAGTTCGGCCGGTCGCCTAACCATTTTCATATCATCAAATATGGGAACTGAACCAACTCGATTTGGTTCCATTTTGGACCGGATTTCTGGGTCGGTCAGGTTTTGCACACCCCCAGTTATTACCATTTACTAGCATAGACCATGTCATGAATACAAAAACAGCAAATGGCCAGAATAATAAATACCTTGTTAGCTAATTATAAAGGTAGAAAAAGCAAGTCAATTATAGATACACATGCACAGCTTCTAAAAATTTTTACCTGGGCATTATTCTTTCCTGAGCACCTTTTAACCTCCATCTCTCAAATTCAAGATCCTGCATTGCAGCATTGATCTCAAGTTCAGGGGCAGAAACCTTAGCCCATTCTTCTTTTCGCGCTGCCTCCTACCAACAACAAAGAAAACCTCAAATTCAGAACAATTAAATGTAATAATATACCAACAAAATCTCATATAATCTGATGACTGATTGAATTTTAATAGAATTAAATGTGAGACAACTACATCAATCTTTGCTTAATAGATCACTGCGTTAAAAACCATTTTTTTTGCTTCATCAAGCCTAACCTCGTAACTCCATAACAAATACAACATATGGCAAGTAATAAATGAAAAAAATAGTGTGTTCAAAACAAGGAACAGTCTCTTCCGTACTTTTCTACATTGCAGATGGGTTTGCAGTAATGATGATGGCATTCACAACAACGAGCATACCATATGTAAACAAGAATGGCAGTGACAGATTGAATCATTTGCGATTTTAGTAGAAGTTGCAACTGTGATTGAATGTGCACCTTCCTAGCCTTTAATATACAACAATTTAGTACCAACTTGTTACTGTCATGGTACTACAACATTATCAAAATCTCCCACATTTTGACATCCCGAAAAAAGAACTCTATACATCACAGCATCAGGTTCTAAACCTCTATCAATCATTTCATTGAAAAGGTTTATAGCTACCTGAATGTTGTTTGTTTTACAGTGTTTGTCAATTAGCACAGTGTAACAAATGACATCAGGTTTTATATCCATATCCTTCATTTCCCTCCATAGGGCTGAAGACATTGTATTTTCCTTTTCCCTCCATAGGGCTGAAGAAACTGTATTTTCCTTGCTTTTCATGGCACCTGGAATTGAACGGGAACTTCTTACATCTATTTTTGACAAACTGTCCAGCAAAACTGTATAAGTGATAACATCAGGTTGAATCCCTCTGTTCTTCATATCCCTGAAAATATGAAAAGCATTACTGATGTGATTCACCCTGCAATAACCATATATCATTATTGTGTGTGTAATGAGATCAGGGCATAGCCCGCTTTCAAGCATAATATCAAAAACACACTGCGCCTTATTCATTTCTCCTGCTTTGCAAAGTGTACCAATAACTTTACTGTACATGATCTCAGTAGGATCCATATTCAAAGCCAACATTGTTTTAAGCAGCAACCAAGCTTTCTCATTCTCACCTTTTGAACAGAGATTCCCTATTAATTTTGAGCAAGAAGGTTTAAATTTCAAGCAACAAGCTTTCTTCATGATATATCCCTGCTTAGGTAGGCTAATAAATAGATCAAAGGCCTTGTTCATACAATTAGCTTCACAATAGCCATTGAACATGGAACTATAATTTTCCAAGCACTTCTCTCTCAAGTCATCAAAAAAAGCTTCCGCATCATTCACCTTGCCTCCTATACATAAGCCTTCAATGATCAAATTATGTGTAACAGTATTAGGTTTTACACCCTGGCTCTCCATGTATTTTAACAGATTCAGGGCCTCTTGTGCAAGGCCATTTCTAGAAAATCCGCTCGCCAGTACATCATAAGTTACATAGTCAGGCTTATGTCCCCCCTTCTTCATTTCTTCAAATAACTTACAGGCATCAAAAACTTTACTTTTAAGGCAGAAACCATTAATCAGAGTAGTGTAGTTGACAATGTCTGGAGCCAACCCCTTGCGCTTCATCTCAACAAGCAATTCCACAGCTTGTTCCACTTTTCCCAACTTGCACAAGGCATCCATTATCACATTGTAGCAAGCCTCATCAAAGAAAATTCCCATATTTTTAAATTCATTAAAACAATTGACCACTTCAAAAGCCATACCCATCTTTGACAAACCTTGAAGAATTGAGCTCACAATCACACAATTTGTTTTGATACCTTTCAACACCATTTTGTCATGAAGAGTCAAAGCTTCAAGTAAATTCCCAACCACGCAATACCCATAGATCAAGGCACTATACACGTACACATCTGGAGCAAAGCCTTGATTTTGCATTTCATGAAAGACACTCTCAGCGTCTTTGAGTTTCATCTCACTACAGAAGCCACGAACGACAACTGTATAAGCAAACACATCTATTGGTATCTTTGCAGTTATACAATGTTGAAGCACTTTAAAACCTAAATCTGACATCCCATGCAAACATAGTCCTTGAATGTAAGTTGTGTATGCAAAAGCATTTGGGGTCACCCCACTTTTTTCCATATCTTGGAACACTTCAACAGCTTCATTGAAACTACCTTTTCTACAAAAAGCCTTAATTGCAATGTTATATGTATAGTGATTAGGGTCCAATCCAAAAGTCTTCAACTGCCGATAGACGTCAATGGCCATATCCACTTTGCCACTCTCAATTAACTGGTTCAAAAGAAAATTACAAGACAATATATGTGGAATAAATCCACGGCACTTACTTCGGAAAAGAACATCAACAGCCTGATCAAACATTCCAGAATTAACATAAACCTTAACCAAGGTATCAGACACCCGAATGAGCACATCTGAAGACTCTTTTTCAAAGCCACCTGCCAGTGCTTCAAACAAATTCACAATTCCAAAATCCAAACTTCCACCTTTCTTAATAATCTCCAGCAATATAGAATCCAATTTCCTAGACCAACCCCAATAGCACAAAATTCTAACAATTGCAGCATAAGTATTAGGATCGTGACAAAACCCTCTTTCCTTCAATTGGTTGAAGTAGGAAAAAGCAAGCCTAGGCTTATCCCTCAAACTGTTCAGCGTTTTAACAACTTTAGCCTTATCCAACTCGAAAAAATGGCTAGTTATAGGATTTGGGTAATGGGTATTAATGGTTTGGTCTTCTTCAATGGGGGGATTGAAATGAGCAAGAGCTGAGACAGCACATAGTCTTATGAAGTTAACGTGTTTGACATAAGTTCTACAAGGAAAGAACTTAGTAGACGATACCCACATGAGAAACTAAGAGATTTAGAAAAAAATCTGGAAATTAAAGGTCAAGGAAGATGGCATTTCTGAAGTAACAATGAGCAAACAAAGATACAGAAAGAGACCTTATGAAACAGCAACTGTGTTCCTGCGACTGAAAAACCCTACTATACAAAAACCATTAATTTTCCAGAAACTATTTTTGGAAGAGGGTCAATGTGTACATTTTTTTTAGCATGGAGGTTTGAGGCAAACCCTTAACCTCATTATAAATGTCCCGTAATAGGATGGAAAATTATCTTACTTTTGGCGGGCTGGCTTAATCTATACTAGTTCCCATCTTTTCACTAATATATTTAATAAATATGTATTATATAAATATAAGTTATTATATTATAAATATAAAAAATTTGTTAATACCAAAAAATATGGAGTTACATTTTATGGTTATTTTATTTTTTATAAAATAAAATATGCTTTGTCAATAATTACTATTGGATAAAAATACACTTTCATCCTGTAATGATAAAAATAAAGTAAAATAAAAGTAACTAAAAAATTAAGTAACTATAGAATTTTCCTAATATGTATTGCTGATAAAAATTACTACAAATAATTAATATCGATAAAAACTCATTTTATTAAAAATATTTGTATATTTAATGTAATTTATAGTTACTTTACTTTTTACAAAATAAATTTTATTTTGTTTATAATTATCATTAGATAATTCAGTACATTCTCATTTAATGGTAATAAAAATAAATTGAAAACAAAATACATAAAAAATAAAATCACATTAGAATTTCTCTATAACTAGACTTAAACATTATATATGAAAAATAAAAATAATATAACTATAGAATATAAAAATTAATATTATACTTGTCACAGTAATATTATTATATAATATAAATTAATTAAATTTTGGACTAATGCATAAAAAGATCCTTAAATTTATGACACGAGCTCAAATAGACCCATTTCTATTTTTTTTAACAAATAATCCCACATGTTATAAATCTCGGCTCTTTAAACCCACAGGTAAATGGAGACTGAAAAGAGCGTGTGATCATCACTGTCACGACCCAAATTAGAAGTCATGACCGACGCTAGAGAATGGGAATTCTTTTGAATCCGGAACCCGTAGCAAGCCTTATAAAATAAAATCATGCAATAAATAAATAAAAAGTACAGTAGAATTAAAATTTTCTGAATCAATATATAAAATGAATACTCCAATTCCTTTCATAAATGAATATATATTCGTACAATGTTCAAATACAATTCTCAGAGTATTTAATATCAAAATAAAAATAATACTCTTCTGATACAATAACACTACTACTGCAGTTTCTAGAATACGATTCAAAGTTCAAAATATACATTTACATAAAATAGCCAGAACGGAAGGACACCGACAAGGAACTCTACTATTAAGGTCTGACGATATAGGATCTCCTGAAAAAAAATAATTGAGGGGGGGGGGGGGGGTGGGTCAGACCTCACTGAGTGAATTATTATACTATATATACATGCAATCTAAAACATATCCAATCATGCATTCACATATATATATTCACGCATTCTACACATATGCCAACTCTACTTATATAAATATATTAAATGCAGAAAACATTTAGTTTAATTCATGAAGGATCCATAGAACCCTAATAATAGCAACCTCAATCAACCCTATCATCACTCTAACCATACAGGCTCACTTGATTCCAAATAGAACACTTATTCCAATATGGACAGTAGACTAGCCCCGAGATACTAAGTCAACCGAGCTCCAGCAGTCTGGCTGTCAGTGTGATTGGCTCCGAGACACTTAGTCAACCGAGCTCCAGCAATCATACTATCTATCACCTCACATCTCAATAAAATCAATAGATCATTTATTCCATTATGGACAGTAGACTGGCCCCGAGACACTAAGTCAACCGAGCTCCAACAGTCTGACTGTCAGTGTGATTAGCCCCGTAATCACACTATCTATCATACCATTAATCTTAGTCAAATCAATCAAATCAATTATAATCACCAAAATTAATTCTCACTCAACTCTTATTTATCGCACTGGTACGTACACGATCCTAGTGCTGCCCACTAGGAAGCACGTTCTATTGATATCCTTCATTTAAAATAAATTATTCATTCGAAAAATAATTAATGTAGAATAATATTCACAATAGTAAAATCAACCATATATATATACCAAAAATATACCTAAGATATACCCCGTATATTTCGGGTATATATATGTCAAATAAAGTATGAAATATACTAAAGATAAAACATTAATATAGTTAAAAACAATTTAAGTGCATTTAATAATACAACATGCATTTGCTTAAAAATGTACCTAAATATACAAAGAATATACCCTAAGTACACAAATCACTTAATAAAACAATTATGTATAAATATTCATTTAAATATGTACATGTACTAAAACATGCATTTACGTTTAACATATATTCACAATAAACCAAAATAACCTAATTTTCTAGTATGCATATATCACAAATAAACCCTAGGTATACCACTAATGTGTTAGGTTTGAATTAATAATAAAACATGCATTTATTTGGAAATATATCAAAAATATACCAAAAATAAACTTAAAAATAATTTAAGTGTATGTTCATAATATAACATGCAATTATTTAAGAATAAACCTAAAATATACTGAAACTATACCTAACGTATACTAATCATTCAATAAAATAATTATGACTAAATGTACATTTAAAACATGTATATATACTAAAATGTATTAAACATACACCTAATTATTTAACGTGCATATATCAAAATAACATGCATAATTATTTAACATGCATATATACAAAAATACAAACCCTAAATATACCAAAAATATTATAATTTAAATCACTTTAAAAATATATAATGAAAATCAAAATCCCTAACTAATGCATCCTATATGCAATGCATATATATACAGTATAATAACTCATTGGTGTGCGCTCCTCGAGACAGACTTGGCGGGCCTGGTCTATTAGGCCTCGACCTCAGCGCAACTAGAAAAATAAAATAACAATCATCAGAATAAATTCTAACTCTACACTTCTAGAGTTACTACGGAAAGACTCAATTAAAAATTTAAAACTAGACTCGGACTGGTTGTCACATTTTACGAGAAATCTACTGAAATTTCGATAAAGTCTCCTCTGTAAAATGGACATCTCCCTACAAAAGTAGGGCTGATCCTGCACAGAAAACACACTTCAAGAATACACAACCACTGTGATAGCCCTAGTATTTAAATTATTTTATTAAATAATGAGATATGCAGTGTTAATAAAGTTTAAAAGTTATATTTAATTATTTAATTATTTTTTAATTTATTTATAATATCCCGTGTTTTTAAATATTTTAATACTGCATCGGGATATGCAGTGCTAATAATTTTTGTATATATATTATGATATTTTTACGAGTTGATGTGTATTTAAAACCTATTTTAATTATTATGTATTATTTAAAGTCCTTTACGTAAAATTTTCCTGGGACTTACATTTTAGGGGAAATTTTCACGTAAATATTTTAATATTAATTATTTTAAATAGATTTACAGACTTGCATGAACTCATACGTATTTTTAAATTACTAAATAAAGCCTATGTGTGTATATATTTATTTAATTAGGGTTTAATATATTACCCTAATATTTTATTATTTGTTTATTAATTTTATTGTTATTTAATTATTTTTTATTTATTATTAAATTTTAAAATATTAAATATTAAGTGTGTGGTGTATATTTAATGTGTGTAATTTAATATTATTTTATTATGTAGTATAAAGTATATATATATACATATTATAAGTTAAAAATCAAACTTTTGGAAAATTACACAATTGCCCCCGACTATCTTCTTCTTCCCCGACTTCGTTCCCCTCGCCGTCCGTCGCTGCAACTGCCGATTCCTTGCCGTTGGTGTGCCACCTTCGTCCTCAGCCATTCCCCGCCGCCAGCAGCTCCCTTTCCCGTCGAGTTTGACCGAAAATAGCTTGAGTTGCCGAAACTCGAGCTTCACGTCGTTCTTCCTCCTCCGGCCATCATTTTCGACACCGCCAGTCTCTTTCTTCTCCTTGAGCTCCGGTGAGTGTGATTCTAGCTTTGGTTTGAGCTTAAATGGTCTTGATTTGCTTAGGTTTCGAATTTTCGATTTCGGCCATATTAGGGTTCTTGAATTTTTTGGACTTCAATTTGATTGATTCATGAAAAATTCCTTCACAAATATTGTTCCCCTTAGCTTAATCTACATGTATGAATTTTTGTGGAATTTTTGAATATTTTAATATTAATTTCTAATTTTTGAAAATTAATTAATTAAATTATGAAATTGTGTTTTATGATAAATATGGGTGTTGAAATGAATTATAGAAATTTATTTGGAATTTTTTATGAATTTTTATGTATTTATTTTGAATTTAATTAGTTTATGGAATTTTTGAAAAATAGGGTTAATTGTGTTTTTAATTGAAATTAATTAGTTAATTGAGTTTAATTCTTGATATTATTGATAAATATGTTGAGAAAATTAATTTTGGATAATTATACTATTTTTGGTGAATTTTTGAATGAATTTTAATATATTTATATATAGAGGGGCATTTTGGTAATTTTACACAAAATTGGCTAAAAATGTAATTTAATTGGTTTTAATAGTTATTTAAGGTATAAAAATGATTTCTACAAATTATTTAGTATTTTTAACTAATTAAAACTATTTTTCGTGAATTATTTTCAATTATATATATAATATACGATTTTACTAATAAAATGAGTTTTTATCGATTTTTACTGTGTTTTAAGGTTAATTATATAATTTCTACGTATAAAATGTATTTCTATGTTATAAGGGTATTTTTGGTATTTCTGAAATTGTTCCGTGAATTGTGGACCCTGATCGGTAGACTGTAGTTTGGAGTCCGACCGAGGGGTTGAGGATGAGTTGTTGTGCTTGTTTTTCGAAGTGTGTTTCTTTGCAGGGTCGACTCTACTCTTTGAGTAGAGAGATGTCCATTTTACTGGGAAGGTTCTGTCGAATTTTTGATAGAATTCTCGTAAAACGTGATGTCCGATCGAACCCTAATTTCGATCCTGTGTTTAATATTCTAGACTGAGTTTCTAGAATTTTTGTTAGGTTTATTCTGATTTCTATCGTTATTATTTGTTTAGTTGTGCCGAGACCGAGGCCTAGTGGACCAGGCCCGTTGGACTCTTCTCGAGGAGCGCACTAAGTGTGAGTTACTATTTTATATATATATGCTTTAGGATGCATGATTTTAGAAATATATGTTTTATTTTGATTAAATGTGCATACATAATGTGATTTGTATTTAAGTATATTTTTAGTTTATTTTTGGTTTATTTTTGGTATATATTAAATTATATGCATGTTTTATTAATAAATTATATTTAAAATATTTTTAAATATATTTCTAGCTTAATCTGTAATTTGATTGGATTTATTTGACGTATATATATACTCGAAATATACCTGGTTTATTTTTAGTATATATATGGTTTATATTGTTATTTTATTTAAATTCATGCATCATTGATTTGTGAGTGAATGTTTTATATTTATTAATGAAGGATATCAATAGAACGTGCTACCTAGTGGGCAGCACTAGAACTGAGTACGTACCGGTACGCTTATAGCATTTAGGCTATATTACTAACCATTTATGGATATTGATTGGAACTGATTTATCTGATGTGTGATGTGATTTGGGAGTGTGATTGTTGGAGCTCGGTTGACCTAGTGTCTCGGGGCCAATCACATTGACAGTCAGACTGCTGGAGCTCGGTTGACTTAGTGTCTCAGGGCCAGTCTACTATCTAAATGGAATAAGTGAATATAATTGGAATAAGTGAGCCTGTATGGCTAGAGTGTTGTCTAACACTGTTCTCGAGGTTGCGATATTATAGGGTTCTATTTGATCCTTCATAAACGATGATTTTAAATAAAAATATATAAAATGATTTTATTGCATCTGTGTGTATTTGCCTGTATATATACATATGAGATATATACTGTTGACTGTATGCATTGTCATTTTAGTATGCATGTATATATATTATAGTAATTCACTCAGTGAGGTCTGACTCCCCTCCGTTGACTAATTTTTCAGGAGAGTCATCATCTTCAGACCTCAGTAGCAGGCCTGTACGTCGGATTTTTTCCGCCCCGGCTTCTTTGTGTAAATTGCTTATTTGAGTCTTGGGTTTATTTTATCTAGACACTGCAGTAGTCATTAAATATTTAAAGAGATGTTGCATTATATATTTGAACTGGATTTGTATCAAAAGATTTATATATATGAAATGATGAGGATTGATTTAAATCCAGTTGGTGCTTATGCTATTATTATATTTATGATTTTTATTTCCGCTGCATATTATATTGTTATTATTATTGCATGTTTTATTTTATTTTTAGGCTTGCTACGGGTTCCTGATTTGAAAGAATTCCCGTTCCCTAACGCCGGTCATAGCCCCTATTTTGGGTCGTGACATTATTATCATTATTTTATGTTTAATTGAATTTTCTACGTAAATAAGTAATTTGGAATTTATTATTTTGGACGTCTAAATTCCATTAGGTATGATTATTATTTTTGAATACTATTGTTTTAATAACTTTAACTTACAACATGATTATCTTAATATTCTTTTTAAGTACTAACCTTATTTTATTAATTTACGTGCTTCAAGTATTATTAATATTTTGAGAACATCACTATTATTTTATTTTTACTGATTTATATTAATGCATAATTAAACTATTTCATAAATATTATTTATTTAATAACAATTGTGTTATGTTATCATTACGATGGTTATTATTTGTCACGACCCAAACTAGGAGTCATGACCGGCGCTAGGGAACGGGAATTCTTTCGAATCCGGAACCCGTAGCAAGCCTTAGAAAATAAAATCATACAATAATTATATAAAAGTACGACCAAATTAAAATTTTTCTGAATCAATATATAAAATAAATACTCCAAATCCTTTTATAAATGAATACATATTCATACAATGTTCAAATACAAATTCTCAGAGTATTTAATATCCAAACAAAATAATACACTTCCAATATAGTGACACTACTACTGCAGTTTCTAGAATACAATTCAAAGTTTAGAATATACATTTGTATAAAACAGCCGGGACTGAAGAACACCGGTGAGGAACTCTATAACTAAGGTCTGACGATATGGAATCTCCTGAAAAAAAATAATTGAGGGGGGTCAGACCTCACTGAGTGAATTATTATACTATATATACATGCAAACTAAACCATAACAATCAGGCATTCTTATATATATATATGTATATACACACATTTCACACGAATGCCAAACTTTGCTTTTATAAATATACTAAATGTAGAAAACGTTTGTTTTAATTCATGAAGGATCCATAGAACCCTAAATAATAACAACCTCAAACAATCCCATCATCACTCTAGCCATACAGGCTCACTTGATTCCAAATAGAACACTTATTCCAATTTGGACAGCAGACTGGCCCCGAGACACTAAGTCGACCGAGCTCCAGCAGTCTGGCTGTCAGTGTGATTGGCCCCGAGACACTTGGTCAACCGAGCTCCAGCAATCACACTATCCATCACCTCACATCTCAATCAACCCAATAGATCATTCAATTCACTTATGGACAGTAGACTGGCCCCGAGACACTAAGTCAACCGAGCTCCAGCAGTCTGACTGTCAGTGTGATTGGCCCCGAGACACTTAGTCAACCGAGCTCCAGCAATCACACTATCTAACATACCATTAATCTTAGTCAAATCAATTAAATCAATTATAATCACCAAATTTTAACTCTCACTCAATCCTTATCTACCGTACCGGTACGTACACGATCCTAGTGCTGCCCACTAGGAAGCACGTTCTATTGATATCCTTCACTTCGAATAAATCATTCATTCGAAAAAAATAATTAATGTAGAACCATATTCATAATAGTAAAACCAACCATATATATATATACCAAAAATATACCTAAAATATATCCAGTATATTTCAGGTATATATATATATATATATATAGTCAAATAAAATATGAAATAAACTAAAGATAAATCATTAATATAGTTAAAAACAATTTAAATGAGTAACAATAATATAACATGCATTATCTTAAAAATATACTTAAATATGCAAAAGATATACCCTAAGTACTCAAATCATTTAATAAACCATTTATGTATAAATATTCATTTAAATACGTGTTTGTGTTTAACATATATTCACAAATATACTAAAAATAAACCTAATTATCTAGCATGCATATATCAAAAATAAACCCTAAATATACCACTAATGTGTTAGGTTTAATTTAATAATAAAATATTTATTTATTCGGAAATAAATAAAAAATATACCAAAAATAAACTTAAAAATAATTTAAGTGTAGGTTTATAATTTAACATGCAATTATTTAAGAATAAACCTAAAATCTACTGAAACTATACATAAAGTATACTAATTATTTAATAAAATAATTATGTCTAAGTGTACATTTTAAAACATGTATATATTACTCAAATGTATTAAACCTAAACCTAATTGTTTAATGTGCATATATCAAACTAACATGCATAATTATTTAATATGCATACATATAAGAATGCAACCCTAGATATACCAAAAATATTATAATTTAAATCATTTTTTAAAACATACAATGAAAATGAAAAATTCTAAATAATGCACCCTATATGCAGTGCATATATATACAGTATAATAACTCACATGTTAGCGCTCCACGAGACAAACTCGGCGGGCCTGATCCGTTAGGCCTCGGTCTCGGCGCAGCTAGACAAACAAATGACAACATGAAATCAGAATAAATTTAACAAAAATTCTAAAGACTCGATCTAGAATTTTAGACACAGCTTTAGAATAGGAATTTGACCGGACATCACGTTTTACGAGAATTCTACCGAAAATCCGGCAGAACCTCCCCTATAAAACGGACATCTCTCTACTCAAAGAGTAGAGCCGGTCCTGCAAAGATATACACTTCGGAATAAACACAGGATTACAATCAAAATCCCTCGGTCGGACTCCAAACTACAATTCACCGACCGAGGTTCACAATTCACAGAATATTTATAAAATACCGAAAATGCCCTTATATAATAAAAATACATTTTATAAATTCAAATTACGTAATTAACCCTAAAACATACTAAAAATCAATAAAAACCCATTTATTTAGAAAAATAGTATATTATATATAATTTGAAAATAATTTACGAAAAATAGTTTTAATTAGTTAAAAATACTAAAAATTTTCAGAAATCATTTTTATACCCTAAATAACTATTAAAACCAATTTAATTACATTTTTAACCAATTTAGTGTAAAATTACCAAAATACCCCTATATATATATATTCACTATAAATGTTCAAAAATTCACCAAAAATTATATAATTACTCAAAAATTAATTTCTCAGCATATAATTCAATAATATCAATAAATATACTCAATTTACCAATTTATTTCAATTAAACACATAATTAACCCTATTTTTCAAAATTACCTAAACTTAATAAATTCCAAATAAATACATAAAAATTCACAAAAATTACAAATAAATTTCTATAATTCATTTCAACTCCTATAATCACCATAAAACACAATTTCATAATTTAATTAATAAATTTTCGAAAATTAGAAAATAATAATAAAATAATCAAAAATTCACAAAAATTAAAATAAATTCCAAAAATTCTAAAAAAATTACAGCATGTAGATTGAGCTTCCAGGAACAAAGTTTGTGAAGGAAGTTTTCATGAATCAATCAAATTGAAGCTAAAAAAAATTCGAAACCCAAAATGGCTGATTTGAAGAAATTGAAACCTAAGCAATTCTAGACCAAATCAAGTGAAACAAAGCTTGGAATCACACTCACTAGAGCTCAAAGAGAAGATAGATACTGATGGCATCAAATTTGGTGGCCGGAAAGTGCTTGGTCGGAGTTAAGTTGATTTTTGGCTCTTTGAAGAAAATCCGGCCAAAACTCACCGGAAAAGAGTGTTTTAGGTGGTGGAAATGGTTGGAGGTGGAAGAGGAAGGCTGAGAGGCATAGTAACAGGAAGAAAACCAGCTTGAATGTGGCTGGAAATGGAAGAAAACGTTTTGGGAGGAAGAAGATGAAGGAGGGGCAAAATTGTAAATAAAGGAAAGTTTTGGTTTTTTGATAAAAAAATTATGTATATATGTATATATATATATATATTTACACTATATTATAATAATATAAAATTTCACACACATTAAATATACACCACACACATATTTTAATATGTTTAATAATTTATCAACTTAAAATTAATTAATACAAAAATTAAATAATAAAATTAAGGAAATTAATTAAGCTCTAATTAATTTAAATAAATACACATATATACATTTTATTTTAGCACTTTAAAATTATATATGAGTTCATGCAAATTCATAAAACTAGTCAAAATAAATAGTATTAATTTACTTACGTGTCAATTTTTTCGAAAATATAATTTCCGAAAAAATTTTACGTAAAATACTTAAAATAATATAAAATAATTAAAATTAGCTTTAAACAAACAACAAACTCATAAAATATCATAAATATATATACAAAAATTATTAACACTGCATATCCTGATGCAGTATAAAAATATTTAAAAATTCGGGATATTACATGTGCATTATTATTTCTATGGTATTTTTATTATTTTAATTAAATATACATTATTTTTATTATTAATTATTTAATAATTATGATTTTTATTATTGTTATTTTTATATGATAATTTTATGTGTTTATTTTTATGTAGGTGTAATTATGAGTGTGTGAGATTATATGTGTGTATTATTTGTGGTAGGGATTAAACTAAATGAAAGTTTATTATATTATATTATAAGGTTGTAGTTTAATATATATATATATATACAAAACAAATTTCAGAACCCATTTCTTTCTCTTCCTCTCGCATGTCCCGACCCTCCCCTGTTACTGCGCCTCTTCCATCCTCACGCCGAAGCTGCCTTGGCTTCGATCATCATCACCATCATCTGCTCATCTCTTCTTCTCGTTGTCACCACCATGGAAGAGCTGCAGAAGCCGCTGGAACCAGTAAGGATCATCGGAGCAGCAGCGTTGGCAGCAGCATGGTCCAACGATCGCCGGTGGCTTTCCGATAACGAGAGCTTGATTTCTTTGGCTCGGTCGACTCCTTGAGTTGAGGGGAGGATGATTTCGAGCTTGATCAAGCTCAAAGCTAACAATTTGGTGAGTTTTGCATATTTTTAGTTTATGTGTAGTTTATTTGTAATTTTTTTTTTAGTTTGAGTTTGATGGATTCTTGATGATTTCTTTTAAAAATGATTATTTATGCATCTTCATCTACTCATAGATATTTTTTATTCATTTTTCTGATTTTGTTTGATTTTTGGTTAATTATTGAATATTTTAATAAAAAAATGAATTTTTGTTAATTAATTAATTAATTATGAATTTGATTAAATTATTGTGGTTATATATTTTTAGTAATTATAATGTTGAGAAATTAATTTTTGAGAATTATTATATAATTTTTAGAAATATTTATAGTTTATGTAAATTTTGGAGTATTGAATTAAATGAGTATTTTGGTTGAATTTAAAGATTAATTATGTGTTTGAGTTGATATTAAAATATTATTTATTTATAAAATAATTTTTATGAATTTATATAATTTTTTGGAATTTTAAATAATTTATGTGTATTTTGGAATTAATAGATTAAATATGTATTTTTATAGAAATTATTGGTTAATTAGGTGTATTTATTGATTTTAGTGAATAATATGTTGAGGAAATGAATTTTTAGTAATTACATAATTTTTATTGAATTTTTGAATATTAGTAGTATTTTATGTGTATTTTTGTATATTAGGGGCATTTTGGTAATTTGGTAGTAATTTTGGTTAAATATTAAATTTAATTGGTTTTAATAATTATTTGAAGTATAAAAATGATTTTTATAAATTATTTACTATTTTTAACTAATTAATACTATTTTTTTAAAAATTATTTTCAAATTATATATAATATATTATTTTTGTAAATAAATGGGTTTTTAGTAACTTTTAGTATGTTTATGGATTAATTAAGTAATTTGGATTTATAAAATGAATTTTTATTAAAATTGGTGTATTTTTCTAGAAATATCGATTTTTACTTATATTATATTATTATTAGGGTTTTTAAGTAATTATGGGTAAAGTAATTATTTTTTATGTTTTTAATGTTTAAATTGCCATATTTTGATATGTAAAGGGCATTTTTGGTATTTATTGAATTTATGTATATTTTATTATATCTTGTGGTGAATTGTGGACCTCGGTCGGGGGAAATTGTAGTTTGGGATCCCGACCGAGGAATTGGGAGAATTTTGTATTCGAAGTGTGTTTTCTGTGCAGGATCGGCCCTACCTTTGTAGGGAGATGTCTGTTTTATAGAGGAGACTCTATCAAAATTTCAGTAGATTTCTCGTAAAACATGACAACCAGTCCGAGTCTAATTCTGAATTCTTGATTGAATCTGTCTATAGTAATCCTAGAAGTATAAAGTTAGAAGTTTATTCTGACGGTTATTATTATTTTATTTTTCTGGCTGTGCCGAGGCCGGGGCCTAACGGGTTAGGCCCTCCGAGTTTGTCTTGTGGAGTGCTAACATGTGAGTTATTATACTGTATATATATGCATTGCATATAGGATGCATGTCACGACCCAAACTAGGGGTCATGACCGGCGCTAGGGAACGGGAATTCTTTAGAATCCAGAACCCGTAGCAAGCTTTAGAAAATAAAATCATGCAATAAATAAATAAAATATGACAAAATTAAAATTTTTTGAATCAATATATAATATAAATACTTCAAATCTTTCATACATAAATACATAATCGTATAGTGTTCAAATACAAATTTTCAGAGTATATAATATCAAAAAAATATAATACTCTTCCGATACAATAACACTACTACTGTAGTTTCTAGAATACAAATCAGAGATTCAAAACATACATTATATAAAATAGCCGGGACTGAAGAACACCGATGAGGAACTCTACTAGTAAGGTCTGACGATATAAGATCTCCTGAAAAAAAATAATTAAGGGGGGTCAGACCTCACTGAGTGAATCATTATACTATATATACATGCAATCTAAACCATACTCAGTCAGGCATTCATATATATATATATATATTCACGCATTTCACACAAATGTCAACTTTGCTTTTATAAATATACTGAATGTAGAAAACATTTATTTTAGTTCATGAAGGATCAAGTAGAACTCTATTAATAGCAACCTCAAACAACCCCATTATCACTCTAGCCATACATGCTCACTTGATTCTAAATAGAACACTTATTCCAATCTGGATAGCAGACTGGCCCCGAGACACTAAGTCGATCGAGCTCCAGCAGTTTGGCTGTCAGTGTGATTAGCCCCGAGACACTTGATCAACCGAGCTCCAGCAATCACACTATCTATCACCTCACATCTCAATCAACCCAATAGATCATTCATTTCACTATGAACAGTAGACTGGCCCCAAGACACTAAGTCAACCAAGCTCCAGCAGTCTGACTGTCAGTGTGATTGAC
Organism: Mallotus nudiflorus; assembly: GCA_947683625.1. Lineage (NCBI taxonomy): Eukaryota > Viridiplantae > Streptophyta > Magnoliopsida > Malpighiales > Euphorbiaceae > Mallotus > Mallotus nudiflorus. The sequence continues at coordinate 95,481 of CANTUR010000958.1, forward strand.
CCCGCAATTCACACTATCTAATGTACCATTAATCTTAGTCAAATCAATCAAATCAATTATAATCACCAGATTAGTTCTCACTTAACCCTTATCTATCGTACCGGTACGTACACGGTCCTAGTGCTGCCCACTAGGAAACACGTTTTATTGACATCCTTCATTTAAATAAATCATTCATTCGAAAAAGAATTAATGTAGAACAATATTCATAATAGTAAAATCAACCATATATATATACAAAAAATATACCTAAAATATACCCAGTATATTTCGGGTATATATATATATATAACAAATAAAAATATGAAATATACTAAAGGTAAGCCATTAATAGAGTTAAAAACAATTTAAGTGCATTTTAATAATACATCATGCATTTGCTTAAAAATGTACCCAAATATACAAAGAATATACCTAAGTGCACAAATCACTTAATAAAACAATTATGTATAAAAATTCATTTAAATATGTGTTTAGGTTTAACCTAGATTCACAATATACCAAAATAACCTAATTTTCTAGCATGCATATATCACAATTAAACCCTAAGTATACCACTAATGTTTTAGGTTTCAATTAATAATGAACCATACATTTATTTGAGGAATATATAAAAAACACACCAAAAATAAACTTAAAAACAATTTAAGTGTAGGTTTATAATATAGCATGCAATTATTTAAGAATAAACCTAAAATATACTGAAACTATACCTAAAGTATACTAATCATTTAATAAAATAATTGTGACTAAGTGTACATTTTAAAACATGTGTATATTACTCAAATGTATTAAACCTAAACCTAATTGTTTAATGTGCATATATCAAACTAACATGCATAATTATTTAATATGCATATATATATAATAAATACAACCCTAGATATACCAAAAATATAATAATTTAAATCACTTTAAAAATATATAATAAAAATGAGAAACCCTAGGTGATGCATCCTATATGCAATGTATATATATATAGTATAATAACTCACTGGTGTGCGCTCCTCGAGATGGATCTGACGGGCCTGGTCCACTAGGCCTCGGTTTTGGCGCAACTAAACAAACAAACGATAACAGGAAATCAGAATAAATCTAACGAAAATTCTAAAGACTCGATCTAGAATTTTAGACACAGAATTAGAATAGGAATTTGACCGGATATCACGTTTTACGAGAATTCTATCAAAAATCTGACAGAACCTCCCCTGTAAAATGGACATTTCTCTATTCAAAGAGTAGAGCCGGTCCTGCAAAGAAAATACACTTCGAATAAATGCAGAACACAATTTACAATTCCTTAGTCGGACTCCAAACTACAATTCACCGACCGAGGTTCACAATTCACGAGATAACTACAGAACACATTAAAAATACCAAAGATACCAAAAATTCCCTTCAATACTCAAAATATAGCAAATTAGGTATTCAAAACACTGAAAATAATTATTTACCGATAAATACAATAAAACCCTAATTTTAATAAAATATTATTAAAAATTGATAATTCTAAATAAATTCCTAAATATTGACCAAAATACATTTTATAAATCTAAATTACACAATTAGCCCAAAACATATTAAAAACCGATAAAAACTCATTTATTTAGAAAAATAGTATATTATATATAATTTGAAAATAATTTACGAAAAATAGTTTTAATTAGTTAAAAATACTAAATAATTTTTAGAAATCATTTTTATACCTCAAATAACTATTAAAATCAATTTAATTATATTTTTAGCCATTTTAGTGCCAAATTACCAAAATACCCTTAGTTACATAAATTCACTAAAATTAATAAAAAATTCACCAAAACTAGTATAATTACTAAAAATTAATTTTCTCAACATATAATTCAATAATATCAATAAATATATTCAATTAACCAATTAATTTCAATAAAACACATAATTAACCTAATTTTCCAAAATTACATAAACTAAATATATTCCAAATAATTATATAAAATTCACAAAAATTACAAATAAATTTATAAAATGCATTTCAACACCTATAATAACCATAAAACACAATTTCATAATTTAATTAATTAATTTTTTAAAATTAGAAAATATTAATAAAATAATAAAAAATTCACAAAAATCAAAATAAATTCCAAAAATTACAAAAAAAATTCTAGAGTGTAGATTAGCTACTATGATCAAATTTTGTTAAGGGAGTTTTCTTTAATCATACAAATCAAAGCTCAAAAAATTCAAAAACTCAAAGTGGCCGAAAATGAAAAATCAAAACCTAGGGAAATCTAAACCATTTTAAGTGAAATAAAGCTTGGAATCACACTCACCGGAGCTCAAGGAGAAGATAGAGACCTGTGGCGTCAAGTTTGGTGGTCGGAATCAGCTTGATCGACGGTGAGGAAGTTTTCTGCTTCTCAAGGATTTTTCGGCTAAAACACGCCGGAAATGGAGGCTTTAGGCATTGGGAAAGGCTGGAGGTGGTGGTGGCAAGCCAAGAGGCTCACTGGCAGTGAAGGATCGACATGAAAAGCGGCATAACGATGAGGAAGACGATCGGGGAAGAAGAAGAGGATCGGGTGGTAATTCTGTAAATATGGTAAACTTTTGATTTTTGATAATAAATTATGTATATATATATACTATATATTATAATAATATATAATCCCACACACAAATAATACTCACCACACACATATTTTAATAATTTATACACATATATAATTAATTAATTAATATAAAAACTAAATAATAAAAATTAATTTAATTAATTAAACCCTAATTTAATTTAAATAAATGTACATATATGTATTTTATTTAGCACTTTAAAATTATATATGAGTTCATACAAATTCATAACACTATTTAAAATAATTAATATTTATTTATTTACGTCTCAATTTCCCCGAAAATAAAATTTTCGAAAAAATTTTATGTAAAAGGCTTAAAATAATTAAAAATGACTTTAATAAATAATAAATTCATCGAATATTCATAAATATATATTAAAATTATTAACACTGCATATCCCGATGCAGTTTAAAATTATATAAAAATCCGGGATATTACAATGCATAACCTAGGATTTTTTATTTTCATTATATGTTTTAAACAGTAATTTAATTTATAATATGATTTAGTATATTTTCGGTTTATTTTTAGTTTATTTTGATATATTCATGTTTGAATATTTTATATATGCATTTAATATATTACTGGTATATTTAGAGTTTATTTATTTTTATATATGTATGTTAGATATTTAGGGTTATTTTAGTATATTTCAGATATATGTCAAAAATTAAATACATGTTTTAAAAGTATATTTATTCATAATTGTTTTATTAAATGATTAGTATACTTTAAGTATATTTTAGGTGTATTCATAAATAATTACATGTCATATGGTTGTTTTATACTTAAATTGTTTCTAAGTATATTTTTGGTATATTTCCAAATAAATGCATGTTATATTATCAATTCATTCTTAATTGTTTTTAAGTATATCATTGGTTTATCTTTGGTATATTTCATATTTGATTTGACTTTATTTGACATATATATACTCGAAATATACTTAGTTTATTTTAGATATATTTCTAGTATATATATGGTTTATTTTACTATTATGAATGTTATTCTACATTATTTATTTTCCTTATAAATGATTTATTATAAATAAAGGATATCAATGGAACGTGCTTCCTAGTGGGTAGCACTAGGACCGTGTACGTACCGGTACGATAGATTTAGGTATGAGTGAGGAATTAATTGTGGTGATTATAATTTGATTGATAATGATTTGATTGATGTGATTGAGATATGATGTGATTGATAGTATGATTGTTGGAGCTCAGTTGACCAAATGTCTTGAGGCCAATCACACTGACAGTCAGACTGCTGGAGCTCGGTTGACTTAGTGTCTCGGGGCCAATCTACTGTCCTAAATGGAATAAGTGATCTATTTGGATTTAAGTGAGCCCGGATGGCTAGAGTGATGATATGATTGGTTGAGGTTGCAATTAATAGGGTTCTATTTGATCCTTCATGTATTAAATAAATAAATAAATAAATAAATATTTTCTGCATCTATTATATTTATAAAAGCAGAGTTTGACATTTGTGTGAAATGCGTGTATATACATACATATAAAAGAATGTCTGATTGTTATGGTTTAGACTGCATGTATATATAGTATAATAATTCACTCAGTGAGGTCTGACCCCCTCAATAATTTTTTTTTGGAGATCCTATATCGTCAGACCTTAGTAGTAGAGTTCCTCACCGGTATTCTTCCGTCCCGGCTATTTTATGTAAATGTATATTTTGAACTCTGAATTGTATTCTAAAAACTGCAGTAGTAGTGTTATTGTATCAGAAGAGTATTATTTTTATTTTTATATGAATACTCTGAGAATTGTTTTTGAACACTGTGCGAATATATATTCATTTATGAAAGGATTTTGAGTATTTATTTTATATATTGATTCAAAAAATTTTAATTCTGTCGTACTTTTTATTTATTTATTGCATGATTTTATTCTCTAAGGCTTGCTATGGGTTCTTTATTTATTGCATGATTCTACTCAATTAACCTATTAATTTCAACAAAATACATAATTAACCTAATTTTCTAAAAATCACATAAACTAAATAAATTCATAATAATTATAAAAAAATCATAAAAATTACAAATAAATTTCTAAAATTCATTTTAACACCTATAAACACCATAAATCAAAATTTTATAATTTAATTAATTAATTTACGAAAATTAGAAAATATTAATAAAATAATAAAAAATTCACAAAAATCAAAATAATTCCCAAAAATTCCACAAAAATTACAAGATGTATATTGAGCTACTAGGATCAATCTTTGTGAAGGAATTTGTCTTGAATCATAAGAATCGAAGCTCAAAAAAATCAAGAACTCATATAACCCGAAATTGAAAATTGAAAACTTAGAAAAATCTAGGCCAAATCAAGTGAAACTAAGCTTGGAAATAAACTCACCAGAGCTCAACGAAGAGATAGAGACCAGTGGCACTTCAAACGGTGGCCGAAAACGTGTTAATCGGAGCTAAGGGTGGTTTTCGGTTTCTAGGGAGAAAATCGACCAAACAACACCGGAAAAGGAAGGACAAGGCGGTGGAGGGAGCTAGGGATGGAGGAGGATGGCTGGGAGGCACACCGATGGCAAGAAATGGACGTGACAATGGCCGAAAATGGATGGGAGACGTTGGGCACGAAGAAGAAGAAGTCAATGGCAAAACCGTAAATATGGAGAACTTTATGTTTTTGTAAATATATATGTATATGTATAACTTTAATTTATATTATAATAATATATGAATATTATATTCCAAGTAATATACACCACACATAATTAATAATATCTATATACATATACATATATATACACATATTAATTATTAAAACTATATAATATAATATAAATTTAATTAAAAATAAACCCTAATTATTTAAGTGTGCATATATGCATGTATATGTATATATTTTAATACGACACTTAAAATCGTGCATGGACTCATGAAAATTCACAAAACCGTCCAAAATAATTAATAATTATTTATTTAGGTTTTAATTTCCTCGAAAATAAAACTCTCGGGAAAAATTTACGTAAAAGACTTAAAATAATTAAAAATGACTTTAATAAATAACAAACTAATTAGATAATCATATGTGTATATAAAAATTATCAACATTGCATATCCCGATGTAGTTTAAAATTATTTAAAAACTCGGGATATTACAATCACTTGCAAAGTAAATAGTAAAAAATTAATATTTTATTAAAATCTTAACTACTTAAAAGAATTCATCAAAAATATATATATATATATCTATATATATATATATTTAAAAGAATTCCCAAATTTCTTCCCCAAATTGAAACCTTAGAATTTTTTCCCCCAAATTGGCATATGAACCCTAGAAATTACTTCCCCAAATTGTCAATCCTAAATCATCTGCAAAATAAAAAAGAAAATGTCAACAACATCTCGATGATCAATGTCGTCATTTTATGAACCAACATTGAGAATGCAAGTGCCTCACCGTTTTGGTCCATAATTTAATTATAAAGGGCAACCAAGACTCTGCTATTGTAATTTAAAGGCACCAAGGTGGGTAGCTTCAACTGAATAAAATATGGGAAAAAAGCTCTATTCATGCATTGTTAGTTTCGAGGTAAAAGAGTAGTTACATGTCTTTTATGTATATATAATATTAGAAAAGATGTATTTATAATTGGAATGTGTTTCCAAAAGAAGAAAAATGGAAGGAATAGAAAATATGGAGATAGAAGGGGATGCGAGTATTTTGAATGGCATGATGAGCCGTTTAATGCTCAAACTTTGAAGGTTATTAAACAATTATAGGAAGAGAATGCTAATTTGCAACTTGAGAATGCAACATTGAAGTCTTTGGGTGGTGACAGAATTTAGTAGGAAGAATTAAGTGAATTGGAGCTGCAATTTGGCCAGATTAGAAGAGAGATAACAAATGCCTAAGAAGGAGGCCAGAATTACAAGTGGAAGATGTGGTTTTGTGTTCTGATTATTAACTGGTTGTTTTTTATGTGTATTATTATTGTTGTACTTAGCAAGTAGGTGATAGGTGCTTTTGGTGTTAGGTAATTAGGATGCAGAGCTTCAACCTTGTAGTCCTTTTATTTTTGTAATAGGAATGGTATGCGTTTGAAGCACACGTAAGAAGTTGTAATGGTTTGTGCCTGAAGCACATGTAAGCATTAACATGTGAATGAACACTTTGTTCAAATGATGATGATATTTATTATTATATTTTGAATTTTGTTGTGTCAAGAAAATGTGAAATGTTTTTGTAATTTCTTAAATAGATTATTTATGTAAAGTGTGAACAAATAGAAGTTAAATTGAAATGCTAACATATATGATAATGAAAGGCAAAAAAAAGTTGTTATTTTCCTACCATAAACATATTCATAAACTGTAAACAACTTATATGAAAGGATATACATATACTTAATCCATGTATTTAATATAAAAGTGTTCATCTGTTAAGACCCGAGTTTTTAAATATTTTTATATTGTGTCAGGATATGCAGTATTAATAAATTTTAAATATATATTTGATTATTTAATTATTTTATGAATAATTAATGCTATTTTATGTTTATTTAAAGTTTTCTATGTAAAAATTATTCTGAAACTCATTATTTTGGAAAATAATATTTAAATAATATTTTATTGTTTAATGTTATTTTATTTTAACAAATTATATTGTTTTATGCATTATTATTTTTGTATTAATATATATATATAAAAGAAGAGAAGAAAAGCATCTTCATCCCCTTCACCCCCGACGCCATTCCCTCCCCCTCACCTCCTGCTACAATGCTGGTCACAGGCCGTCGGTGTGCCTCCCGGAGTGCCGCCTCCCTCTCCAGCTGCTTCGCCACCTCCCACCGTCTTCTCCGGCGCCCTCTGCAAAATCAACTCTCCTCCATTCATCAACTTTTCGGCCATCAAATCCGGTGATTCTGGTGCCGTTGACCTCCTAGAACTCCATAGAATCCGTTTCTAAGCTTCTTGTAGCTTGAAATTTTGACTTGGTAAGGATTTGAGCTTGATTTCATTTTCGGCCCTTTTTGTTTCTTGATTTTTTTGAACTTTGATATTTAAGATTCAAGCTTAATTCCTTCACAAATGTTGTTTACTTTATCTCAATCTACACTCTGGAATTTTTGTGGAATTTTTGGAATTTATTTTGATTTTTGTGAATTTTTGATTATTTTATTATTATTTTCTAATTTTCGTAAATTAATTAAATAAATTGTGAAATTATGATTTTTAGTGTTTATGGAGGTTGAAATTAATTTTAGAATTTAATTTATAATTTTTGTGATTTTTGTGTAATTAATATAATTTTATTTAGTTTATGTAAATTTTGAAAATATAGGTTTTATATGTGTTTTGTTAGAATTAATTGGTTAATTGAGTATAATTGTTGATTTTATTAAATAATATGTTGAGAAAATAATTTTAGAGTAATTATATAATTTTTATTGAATTTTTGAGTAATTATAGTATATTATGTGAATTTTTATATACTAGGGGTATTTTGGTAATTTGGTAGTAATTTTAGTTGAATATTAAGTTGAATATTAGTTGAATATTAATAATTAATTGAAGAATAAAAATGATTTTTATAAATTATTTTCTATTTTTAACTAATTAAAACTATTTATCAAAAATTATTTTCAAATTATATATAATATACTATTTTTGTAAATAAAATGGGTTTTTAGTAATTTTTAATATGTTATTGGACTAATTAAATAAATTGGATTTATAAAACAGATTTTTGTTAATATTTGTGAATTTATCGAGAAATATCGATTCTTAATAATATTATATTAATATTAGGGTTTTTAAGTAAATATCGGTGAAATAATTATTTTTAGTGTTTAAATATTTAATTTGCTATATTTTGGTATTAAAAGGGTATTTTTGGAATTTGTGGAATTTTAATATATTTTGTGTATTTTATTGTAAATTGTGGACCTCGGTCGGTGGAATTTGCAGTTTGGGATTCCGACCGAGGGTTGTGTGAATGTTTTGTGAAATCTATTCGAAGTGTATTTTTCTTGAAGGACCGGCTCTACTTTTTAAGTAAAGAGATGTCCATTTTACAGAGGAGGTTCTGTCGAATTTTTGATAGAATTCTCGTAAAACGTGACATTTGGTCAAATTCATATTCTTTGTTTGTATCTAGAATTCTAAATCGAGTTTCTAGAAATTAAATTAGATTTATATTTATTTTTGTATTATTTATTTATTTGTTAGTTGCGACGAGACCGAGGCCTAGTGGATCAGGCCCGTCGGACTTGTTTCGTGGAGCGCACAACTGTGAGTTATTATAATGTATATACATTGCTTAGGGTGCATGTTTAGAATTCTATGTTTTAAATATAAATTTTGCATAATTGACTATTTGAATTTTTAAGTATATTTTAGGTATACTTTTAGTATATTTTTGGTATATTATGAAATATATGCATGTTTTCCTTTTCCAAATAAATATGACTTGTTTTCAAATATATTATTAGTTGAATTTAATATGTTTTGTGATTTATTTAAGTTGATTATACGTATATATACCTGAAATATACTTAGTTTATTTTAGGTATATTTCTGGTATATATATGGTATATTTGTTTATTTTAAATACCATTATGCATCCTTTATTTTCTCGAGTGTATGTTTTATATAAATGAAGGATATTGATAGAACGTGCTTCCTAATGGGCAGCACTAAGACCGAGTATGTATCGGTACGACAGTAGATTTTAGGTTAAATTACTAACCTATTGGTGAATTATGACTTGTTGATTCGATTTGGTTGAGATTGATGTGATTGAGGGTGTGATTACTGGAGCTCGGTTGACCAAGTGTCTCGGGGCCAATCACACTGACAGTCAGACTGCTGGAGCTCAGTTGACTTAGTGTCTCAGGGCCAGTCTATTGTCCAATTGGACTAAGTGAATTATTTTGGAACTAAGTGGGCCTGTATGGCTTAAGTGAGTTCTATTGATATTTGAGGTTGTGAAAATATAGGGTTCTATTTGATCCTTTATAAACCGATAATTTTCATTATAAAATGATTTTTGTTGCATCTGTGTGTATTTGCCTGTATATATATTTATTATATATACTATTGAGTGTCTGCATTTGGCATTTAGTTATGCATGTATATATATTATAATAATTCATTCAGTGAGGTCTGACTCTCCTCTGTTGATATTTTTTAGGAGAGTCTTCTTCTTCAGACCTCAGCAGTAGACTTGTCCACCGGATTTCTTCCGCTCCAGCTTTACTACGTAAATCACTTTCTTGAATTTTATTTTATATTCTAGACATTGCAGTAGTGGTTGTACTTTTATTTGTTGTGAGTTGTATTTATATTTATAATTGTATGAGATTTTAAATTCAAAGCGTTACTCTGAAGATTTGTAATTAAAAGATTTTTAATTATATATAAGATGTGATTTATGTTATTAAGGATGTTGAGAAATTATTTTATATTCGAGATTTAAATTCCGCTGCACAAATATTTTATTTATTTAATTATATTGCATGCTTTTATTTTTAAGGTTTGCTATGAGTTCCGGATTCGAAAGAATTCCCGTTCCCTAGCGCCGGTCATGACCCCCTGTTTTGGGTTGTGACATTATCTTCCCATAATGACCACATATATCATTATTAACTGTCATTTACAAAAAGGTAGTTTATACTAAGATTCACAAACCCTTTCCCAAATCCTTAAGATGGAGTAAAAGTTCCCAAAATACTATGATTTATAAAAAGTGTCCAAAAAAACTTAGATTTTACTAATCTGAACAACTATACTAAGCAACCAGATTATATAAATATGAGAGTATGCATATATACATTATGGTTATTTCCAAGGTGGCTTAGGATTTGGACCTGTGACTTGTTTTTTTAGCTGTAACTTGGGGATCCTTTTAGTTGATGGTCTCGCATTAGTCACTGGTGGCCTTGGTTCTAGATTTGAAGTCTGCGAAGACATAATTTTTGTTATACTTGCATTCTGTCCATGCTCACTGGCTTTACTATGAGAAGTACTTCTATTATCTGTGCATCTCTTATGCCTTTTTACTTGAAGTTAATCTTTTTTAAGTGCAAGTTATCCTCACTGACAGCTGAAGCCCTTTTCCACCTTAAACCTTGTGCTCGGAACCTGCCTTAACTTGGATTTGCTTGATATTTGATCTTCTCATGATCATAATTGGTGACAAGTCTTTGATTCTTTGTTAGTACCCTGTTACCACTATGTATCATCCTCTCTCCTCGCATTCTAGGCTGATTGGAATTTACCAAAAGCACATATAATTAGTGCACATCATCACATTAGATGCATGTTAATTGAACAAGTTTACAAATTTTAACGAAACACTCTTATATGATATTAAAAACCAAAAAAAAAACACATATATATTGTCACGACCCAAAACAGTGGCCATGACCAGCGCTAGGGAATGGGAATTTTTTCGAATCCGAAACCCGTAGCAAGCCTAAAAAATAAAATAAAACATACAGTAATAATAATAACCACACTTAATGCAGCGGAAATAAAATCATAATTATCAAAATAAAAATCCATATCTCATATAAAGATAAATCCTTTGATACAAGTTTCAGTTCAAATTCTTAAAATACATAACTCACACAAATATAATACATAAAACCCACAAACTTATTTACAACTACTGCAGTGTCTAGATTATAAAAATAAAACTCAAGTCTCAGATAAGCAGTTTACATAAAGAAGCCGGGGTGGAAGAAATTCGGCATATAGGCCTGCTCCTAAGGTCTGAGGAAGAAGACTCTTCTGAAAAATAGTCAACGGAGGGGAGTCAGACCTCACTGAGTGAATTACTATAATATATATACTTGCATACTAAATGTCAATGCACACAGTCAATAGTATATATATAATAAGCATATATACAAGCAAATACACACATGTGCAATAAAATCATTTTATATTTTTTATATTGAAAATCATAGTTCATGAAGGATCAAATAGAACCCTAGAATATCGCAACCTCAAAACAGTGTTAGACAACACTCTAGCCATACAGGCTCACTTATTCCAAATATAATCACTTGATCCATTTAGACAGTAGACTGGCTCCGAGACACTAAGTCAACCGAGCTCCAGCAGTCTGACTGTCAGTGTGATTGGCCCCGAGACACTTGGTCAACCGAGCTCCAGTAATCACACTCCCAAATCATATCTCACATATCAAATAATAATATCCAATCAATATCCTCAAACAAGTTAATAATATAGCCTAAATGATATAAGCGTACCGGTACGTGCCGGTCCTAGTGCTGCCCACTAGGTAGCACGCTCTATTGATATCCTTCATTAAAATATAAAGCATACATTCATAAAAGTAAATGATGCATGAATTGAATAAAATAGCAATATAAACCATATATATACTAAAAATATACCAAAAGTAAACCAGGTATATTTCAAATATATATACGTAAAATAAATCCAATATAATTACAAAATAAACTAAGAATATACCAAGAATATACATAAAAACATTTTAAGAATAATTTATTAATAAAACATGCATATAATTTGAAAATATACCAAAATAAACCAAAAATAAACTTAAGTAATAATTAAACCATTTATGCATATTTAATCAAAATAAAACATACATTTCTAAATCATGTACCCTAAAGCATATATATATAAAATAGTAACTCACAATTAGTGCGCTCCTCGAGATGGGTCCGACGGGCCTGGTCCACTAGGCCTCGGTCTCGGTGCAACTAAACAAACAATAAATAACGGACATCAGAATAAACCTAACAGAAAATCCTAGAAACTTGATCTAGAATATTAGACACAGAATTAGAATTAGGGTTCAACCGGACATCACATTTTACGAGAATTTTACCAAAAATTCGGCAGAACCTCCCCTATAAAACAGACATCTCTCTACTCAAAGAGTAGAGCCAGCCCTGCAAAGAAACACACTTCGAAAAACAGACACAGAAACACATCCACAACCCCTCGGTCGGACTCCAAACTACAGTCTACCGACCGGGGTCCACAATCACAGAACAACAATGGAAATACCAAAAATATCCTTATATCATAGAAATACATTTTATAAGTAGAAATTACATAATTAACCCTAAAGCACAGTAAAAGCTGATAAAACTCATTTTATTTAGAAAAATCGTATATTATATATTTAATTAAAAATAATTTACGAAAAATAGTTTTAATTAGTTAAAAATACTAAATAATTTGTATAAATCATTTTCATACCTTAAATAACTATTAAAACCAATTTAATTACATTTTTAGTCAATTTAGGGTAAAATTACCAAAAAACCCCTATATATATATATATATACTAAAATGACTCCAAAAATTCACAAAAAATAATATAATTGCACAAAATTTATTTTCTCAACATATTTATCAATAATATCAATAATTAAACTCAATTAACTAATTAATTTCAATTAAAAACACAATTAACCTAATTTTCCAAAATTACATAAACCTAAATAAATTCAAAATAAATACATAGAAATTCATAAAAATTCCAAATAAATTCCTATACTTCATTTCAACACCTATATTTATAATAAAACACAATTTCATAATTTAATTAATTAATTTTCGAAAATTAGAAAATAATAATAAAATATTCAAAAATACCCAAAAATCAAAATAATCTCCAAAAATTCTACAAGAATTCACACATGTAGATTAAGCTACTAGGATCAACATTTGTTAAGGTACTTTTCATGAATCAATCAATTATAAGTTCAAAAAAATCAAGAACCCTAAAATGGCCGAATTACCAAAATCGAAACCTAAGCAAATCAAGACCATTTTAAGTGAAAAAAAGCTTGGAATCACACTCACCGGAGTTCAAGGAGAAGAAAGAGACTGGCGGTGTCAAAAATGGTGGCCGAAAACGTCGATCGACGTTAGCTTCCACTTTCGACTCTCCGGCCAAAAATGGGCTTCCTGACGCCGGAAACAGTTGCAGCAGGCGGCAGGGAAGGTTGGGGAAGGAGGTGGCGCGTCGGGAGGCACACCGACGGCAAGAGAACGACGTGACAGACAATGGTTGGCGAGGAGAGGTGATCGGGGAAGAAGGAGGAGGAGTCGAGGGTGAAATGGTAATTTGCCAAAAATTTTGATTTTTAACACTATAATATGTATATATATATACTTTACACTATATATTAAAATAATATAAAATCACACACATTAAATATACACCACACACATATAATTTAATATTTTTAATAATTTATACACTAAAAATAATTAAATAATATTAAAACTAATAATAAATAATAAAATATTAGGGTAATTAATTAAACCCTAATTAAATAAATAAGTACACATATATACATTATTTAGTACTTCAAAAATATATATGAGTTCATGCAAGTCTGGAAATCTATTTAATATAATTAATAATAAATAATTTACGTAAAAATTTCCCCGAAAATAGAATTTTCGAAAAAATTTTACGTAAAGCACTTAAAATAATATACAATAATTAAAATAAGTTTTAAATACATATCAACTCATAAAAATATCATAATTATATACAAAATTATTAACATTGCATATCTCGATGCAGTATTAAAATATTTAAAAACTCGAGATATTAAATGACTACTTTTTCAAAACCTGTACATATGATATGTCATATTATATATATGATCTTCAATATAATTTAAAAGTAAACCTACATTTAAGGTCACTTTTACTGTAATATCATCATGCAAAATGCCAACTCCATAATTTTTTTTTATAATGACTAGAAACTTATAGTGCCTTTCCCTTTCCAACATAATCTTGTCGAACTGATTTATAGACTTGTGAATTCATCGATGGTTCATTTATCTGAATTCCTTTCTGCTATGCCATATTTTTCTGTTGAGGTGTGTTCTTTATACCTATCCCAACTGAAGCACTGATTGGATTTAAAGCACTTAAAGAACTGATGATACGAACCCTACTTATAATGGAGATAGAATGCACATCCAACTTTCAAATCTAGCCCAAGGATCATCAAGGATTGGTTGTATTGATGAAGCTAAACCCCTTGCTTATTAAAGTGAAGTAAGATACTTAGCTATTAAAAGATGAACAATCACACAATTCTAAGTCTAATCTAACCTAGCAATTATAATGAAAGGTAGAAGTGAAACAATTCAAGTAAACTTGTAAAGTTTCAAAAGAACAAAGTTTAAGGAAAAACCTCACTTTTAATATTTCAATGCTTGTCTCCAAATTCGTTTTACATATTTGTAACCCTTATATAGGCATGTAAACAACCTAATCCTTGAAGGAAAAGGTTTTATTCCTTATTCCCAAAGATACTTATATAGAAAAATCCTTAATTAAGGAGATTTCCTTCAAAATAAGACAACTAATGACAACTAATCTTTGAAAAGTCAAAATTGACAACCCATTACAACTCATTAAAACTCATGATAACTAAGCAAAATGACAACTCATGACAACTAAGCTTTAAAGCATGTCATGTCACATGTTGACCCTTGACCCTTGACTTTGACTTGTTGACTTTGACTTGAAATATTCTTGAATCTTCTCACATCTTCTAGAATCTTCCTTATTGACTCCAAAATAAGAAAATAACTCAAAATTCATCCATATCAAGCTAATTAATTTCAAAATAGGAAATTAAGCTGATTAGCTTGAATTCTTTATATTTAGGCACTTTTGATCCCTTTTAGGGTTCATATTATTATTTTCTTTTTTAAACTCTTCAAATCTTTGCTTTAGGACTTTTTGGTCCTTATACACTTCTTTAGGGGTTAAAGGTTCAAGGGTAATGGGTACATCATTCATTATAAAAGAATATCTATTAGAAAACCCATTATGATTAGCCCTCCTATTATATTGCCAAGGACGCCCCAAAAGAATATTACAAGCTTGCATAGGCACTACATCACACAATACTTCATCTTCATATTTGCCTATGGAAAATGCTATCTTTACTTATTTAGTCACTTTTATCTCCCCATAATCATTCAACCATTACAATGTGTAAGGCCTAGGGTGCTTCATGTTATATAAATGCAATTTCTCAACTAACATGGTACTATCTACATTTGTGCAAATACCCCCATAAATGATCATACAATATACCTTATCTTACACCTTGTATCTAGTGTGAAAGATGTTCTCACGTTGTGCCTCATCCTCTATCTTGGTTTACACATTCATGATTCCCCTTGTAATAAGCAATTCACCATGTGATGGAGTTTGTACAACCTTATCATCACTTGTATCCTTAAGCTCGGGCATCTCCAAATTGCACTCATCATCCTCTTGTTCATGTCTCCCATGGGTTCTAGTGTTGGTTGTACTAGCATCTCCATAATGACTTGACTCCATCTTGTCTATTCGGTCTGCCAAGTCTCCAATTTGATTTGCCAAATCTAGTCTCAACTTCTTAAATAATTGGGTCATGGATTTCATGTACATCTTTTGATCGGGCATTCCTTCTTCACCTTCTTAAGCCATTGCTTTTATTTTTCCTATAAGAAATAATTAGTAGAAATAAAAAAAATCTCATAAAACACTCCCTTACATGTTTCACTCAATTTAAATGGTACTCACACTCGTGTTTCACTCAATAAAGCTCTTACCCTTTTATGAGCTCACCACTTGCCTTTTACCACTCAAATTCCCCAAATCTCGGTTCTAATAAAACTAATGCAAATTATGCAAGAATTGCTTAATCAACTCAACACTACAATCATAAAAATCAAATTAAACTTAAAATTCAAAGTGACTATTCACAAATCAAATAAACAAGAAAATAAGTAAATGAACAAAACTTAGCTCAAAATCAAGAACAAAACCCAATTTTTAGAAGCCAAGAAATTGTACATAATGAAAATTAACAAAAGAAGTCAAATTTGAGTTATAAACCCACAAACACAACTAAAACACAATTCTGAATTAAAAATAAAGTAATAATTTTTTTTGTTTTTTTTAATAGATGTGGAAATTGAACAAACTAACTCAATTAAGGGTCTTTTGATAAATTTTGAACCCTTTTGCATAAAACATAATAATTGGATTTTTTTTCTTTTTTTTTTATTTTTTTTTTAAAATTGAGAAGAATTGAGAAGAAAAAGAAGAAATTATGAATGAAAATTAAATGATAAATTTAATGTTGTAAGTGCTAAATTTAATGTTGTTAATTTATCTCTTTTTGATTTTGATGTAGGTACTAATTTGAGGACGAATCATCTTAAGGAAGGGGGGAATGATGCAACCAGGCTAAGCAAGCCCATTAAACCAAGTGATCCATCGCATTATGAGGGACTAATGACAAGATCAAGGACAAAGAAGTTCAAACAAGCCTTGAATTTGCTTGTCTTTTACATTACAAGTAAGTTGGTGGATTCGACTACAAGTACAAACTTTGAGCTGCATGATAAAGAATTCAAGAACTGATATGAACCCTACCTATAATGGAGATAGAACACGCATCCAACTTTGAAATCTAGCTTAATGATCATCAAGGATAGGTTGTGTTGATGGAGCTAAACCCCTTACTTATTAAAGTGAAGCAAGATACTTAGCTATTAAAAGATGAACAATCACACAATTCTAAGTCTAATCTAACATAGCAATTGTAATGAAAGGTAGAAGTGAAACAATTCAAGTAAACTTGTAAAATTTCAAAAGAATAAAGTTTAAGGAAAAACCTCACTTTTAATATTTCAATGCTTATCTCCAAATTCGTTTTACATATTTGTATCCCTTATATAGGCATGTAAACAACCTAATCCTTGAAGGAAAAGGTTTTATTCCTTAATCCTAAAGATACCTGTAAAGAAAAATCCTTAATTAAGGAGATTTCCTTCAAAATAATACAACTAATGACAATTCATCTTTGAAAAGTCAAAATTGACAACTCATTATAACTCATTACAACTCATGACAACTAAGAAAAATGACAACTCATGACAACTAAGCATTAAAGCATGCTATGTCACATGTCATTTCACATGTTGACCATGAACCATTGACTTTGACTTATTGACTATTTGACTTTGACTTTGACTTGGAATATTCTTAAATCTTCTCACATCTTCTTGAATCTTCTTTATTGACTCCAAAATAAGAAAATAACTCAAAATTCTTCCATATCAAGTTAATTAATTTCAAAATAGGAAATTAAGCTAATTAACTTGAATTCTTCATATTTAGGCACTTTTGACCCCTTTTAGGGTTCATATTATTCCCTCCCTCTTGAAGATGATTCGCCCTCGAATCATAGTTATCTTCTATAGTTGATAAATTCATAAATCCTCCAGGGTAAAAAATAAACGCCTTTATTGGAAGCTTCTCCATTGAAATAATGATCCACATAAGTAGCTTCAAAATAACTTGAACTTGATAGCACATTTGAAACATAGAACTTCTATTCATGAACATATAAGGATTGAATTCTGGTTGCTTCTTTCTAAACTTGAAACATGAGTATCTCAAGTTCTTCTTGCTACGAGCAAAGACTCTATAGATTCTCTTGTAGGCATAAGATACTTCATTTAAATCATCAAATGGATCTTTGTATGGCATAGAAGTCTGTAAAACAACTGTTAAAACACTAGAAAAAGAAAGATTAAAGTTGTTAGCATAATCATGATGAATAACCAGCTTGTTATACTCCTTTTTCTTTTGTGCACAAACTTCTTGGTTTGCCTCTACATGAGTTAATCCTTGCATATCTTCACTAGATTGCTCAAAAATTTGCAAACAATCCTTATTATCTTCAATGAAAAAAATCAATATTCTTGGATTCACACTCTATTTTTATCTCCCCACACACAACCACTTATTTTTCATACTTCTCTTCATGAATAATGCTCTCCTCCACTTTATTAGTTTGATCACATAATTGATCCTCATGCTTTTTCTCATGATCACCACTTTGATTATCAACCTTATTACTCCAACTCTCTCTATCTAAAGCAAGTATAATCATATTATTCTAAGACAAATTAAGTTATAATTGTACCACAAACATAAGATCTTATCTAATTTCACTCTTAAGCCCGCTTATGAATCTTGCAATTTTTTGCCCTTCAGATTCACCTAAATCACTTGCAATTACAAAAAACTTAAACTTTTTAGCATAATCTTCAACACATAATTCATCACCTTGTTTAAGCCTTTGTAATTTAAGTTAGTATTTATCCCTAATAGCATAAGGAATAAAATGTCTAGTCATTAGCCTTTTTATTAATTCCCAATTTCTAATCTCACTATTCCCATTATCTTTCCATAAAACCATCAAATCT
The DNA here is from genome assembly GCA_947683625.1 of Mallotus nudiflorus. Classification (NCBI taxonomy): domain Eukaryota; kingdom Viridiplantae; phylum Streptophyta; class Magnoliopsida; order Malpighiales; family Euphorbiaceae; genus Mallotus; species Mallotus nudiflorus. The sequence continues at coordinate 114,400 of CANTUR010000958.1, forward strand.
TTCCACCATATAGCAGCACGACCAAAAAAATTTTGAGAAGTAAGTTTGCACTTCTACAAATCAATTATTTTAAAAGAATTAAATATTTCTTCTATTTGTTGCAACCATTTCAAGTAAACATAAGGATCATCCCCACTAAGAAAATAAGGCATGTCCATACTAAAAAAATCACGTTTGAAAAGATAAAAAGAAAAAAAAATCCTCATAAAGCACTCCCTTACGTGTTTACACTTAAGGATGTGATTGCACTCGTGTTTCACTCAATTTTTTTTATTTTTTTAATATATGAAGAATTGAGAAGAAGAAAATAATAGATAATACATGAAAATTAAAGGATATGTAACCAAACCTTGAAGTTTGGCTCTAATACCAAACTGATATGAACCCTACCTATAATGGAGATAGAATGTGCATACAACTTTGAAATCTTGCCCAAGGATCATCAAGGATAGGTCGTGTTAATGGAGCTAAACCCCTTACTTATTAAAGTGAAGCAAGATACTTAGCTATTAAAAGATGAACAATCACACAATTTTAAGTCTAATCTAACCTAGAAATTATAATGAAAGGTAGAAACTTGCAAAGTTTCAAAAGAACAAAGTTTAAGGAAAAACCTCATTTTTAATATTCCAATGCTTATCTCTAAATTCGTTTTACATATTTGTAGCCCTTATATAGGCATGTAAACAACCTAATCCTTGAAGGAAAAGGTTTTATTCCTTATTCCCAAAGATACCTATATAGAAAAATCCTTAATTAAGGAGATTTCCTTCAAAATAAGACAACTAATGACAACTCATCTTTGAAAATTCAAAATTGACAACTCATTACAACTTATAACAACTAAGCAAAATGACAACTCATGACAACTAAGCATTAAAGCATGCCATGTCACATGTTGACCATTGACCCTTGACTCTGACTTATTAACTATTTGACTTTGACTTTAAGTTGGAATATTCCTGAATCTTCTCACATCTTCTTGAATCTTCCTTATTGACTCTAAAATAAGAAAATAACTCAAAATTCATCCATATCAAGCTAATTAATTTCAAAATAGGAAATTAAGCCAATTAGCTTGAATTCTTCATATTTAAGAACTTTTGATCCCTTTTAGGGTTCATATTAACTAACTGCTCTAACACTTGAAGCAGGTGTTAAAGCTATTGGGGGGCATACTGGTGTACCTAATTCAGTTGAAGCCCTAGTAAGCCCTGTAATTGCTAAAGCAACCGCTTCTGAATGTGGACTCATCTGCACAATTTAGCCAACTTACACATATGTAATTTAAACAATTACAATGTGTTTAATTGCAAATACTTTTTAATTATAGTTCTACTTACATTAGCTATATTTGGGTAGCCTTTTTTGTTATTCCTTATCTCTTTACACATTGAGCATGTCATAACAGCTCCCTTGCGAGACATTTTCCCACTTCGTTTGGGTTCTTCCAGATCTTGCCTTTTAGATATTTTAGGTCTACCTATACTCTTTAGCACTTTAGGTGGTAACATTGGTAGCATGTCTATCTTTGGCCATATGTTTCTGCCCTTTACTAGTTATATATATTATTAATATGTTGCCAAATACCTTTCTTTGCTATACACTTGTCTATATACTCTTCAAGAACTTTTCCACTATAGTTTAATGTACAAATTAGATGAGGGCATGGAATCCCAGTAAGAGACCAAGATTGACATGTGTAACTCCTACTCTTTAAATTAACTATCTGCTTATCACTTCCTTGACTAATTTCGTACACTTTATCCCTATTCCACTTTATAGTGCACATTGCAGCTATCTCTATATTTTTGTTCAATTTTGCACATGCACTTGGACTTACATTGCAAAACCATTTATACGTATCTCCTTTTTCATGAATTCTCTTCATGCAATCAACTCTCATAAAATCTAACATGGATAGTAAATGTTTTTGTCTTGCTTTCACTAACTGGCCATTAAATGATTCACACATGTTATTATAAATAGTGTCACATTTAGAATTAAAAGAAAAGTAAGACCTGCACCATGTGTGAGAAGGGTAATTCAATAAGTGTTCAACAAAACCACTCGTTAAGGCATCAAGTTTCTCCAGCTCATCTATAAACATATACTCAAATAGCCTCTTTGCACATCTCTAAAAGTGTTGTTTAAAATCAATTCCTTTCCATCTCTTTTGCCATGCCATAAATATATGCATTGCACACTATCGATGCTCCGTCATAGGCATTTCTTGCTTAACTACTTTTGTCAAACCCTATATACAACATCCCAAGATTAGATTATGCTAATATAACTGATTAAAAGAAACTGAGAATACAAAGTACAATAATTTGAAGGAAAATATAATGCAAACGTTTTACATATCACCGATTATTGTTAATTGGTTACTATCATCCAAAACAAGATCTTCTTTTAAATGCTTCAAAAACTATGACCAATTGTCCTTTGTTTCAGACCTCACCATAGCCTATGCAATTGGATATCTTTGGTCATTTACATCCCTTCCTATTGTTGTTAGCAACTCTCCTTTATAGAAATTCTTGATGAAGCACCTGTCAAGTCCCAAGATTAGTTTGCACCCTGCTCTCCAGCCTTGCTTTAATGCTTGAAAGAAAATGTAAATTTTATTAAATATGCTTATGTCTTCTTCATAAACAACTTCGACACTACTACCAGGATTGGTCTGTCTCAACTCCTTTGTATAATCCTAAATTCGTCTATAATCATCCTTGTAGTCCCCTTCAAGTTTAATCATTATCGTCCTCTTCACTCTTTTAGCCATGGTTTCACTTATTTAAAGCTTTAAGTGCTTTTTTTGCATGTTCACAAATCTTGGCACAAGTCATTTTAGGATGGTCTTCAATAATGTCTCTAAAATATAACATAAGATATTCACATGAAGCCCTCCTATTTTTCCAGAACCTTATACAATGATGGTTTGGATTCTAAGTTTTAATAAGGAAATCACCACTCTTTTTTTCCTAAACTTGCATATATCAACCATGGACAAGTATGTTTACATTTGAACCTAACCCTAAAATTTTCATTCTTTTCATATTTGATTTCAACCCCTCTTGCAACTACATATTTTGCAACTGCCAATCTAAATTCTATAACACTTTTGAATACCATACCCACTAGAAATACAAGCACATTACTTTCAGGATTGTACATAACCTTTTTTATCTCCTTCTTTGAATGTTTCCATGTCCTTTTGTACCTGAATCCTCTTTAAAACTGTTCTCATCATTACTGTCAATAAATTCTAGATTAGTACTAACATCTTTAGGTGCAAGATCATCTTCAAGGATATGTTCATTAGAACCTACATCTTCAATAGGAGGTTCTTCATTGTTGATACAGCCATATGATTTGTCTTCAACCCACCTTTGCTTGCATTTTTTTTTCTTCATTTCTTAAAATTTTCCTTGCTTCAGCTAGTTCTTCATCAAATGCATTTGAACCACTATCATCTGCTGCATCTATATGCTTTTCATCTTGTTCATAATCATCATTTTATTCGGTCTGATTAGTTTCTAAATGGTTTGTCATATTATTACTTTCATTATCAGGATCTTGTATAGAACCAGTGTGTCATGACTCAAAACGGGAGTCATGATCGGCACTAGGGAATGAGAATTTTTTCAAATTCGGAACTCGTAACAAGCCTTAAAGGAATAAAAGTAGGCAATAAATAAATAAAATACATCAAAATTAAAATCTTAAATCGATATAAAATAAAATACTTAAGTTATATCATAAAATAAAAATATTTGCATGCAATATTCAGAGAAAGGTCTCTGATATTAAAACCATTCTACATATACAAAGTACGACTACTACTGCATTTTTCTAGAGTACAATAAAGTTCAGGTAAGTAATTTACATAAACTAGCCAGGGCTGAAGAAGTCCGGTATAGGGGTCTACTACTGAGGTTTGAGGAAGAAGAATCTCTTGAAAATCAACAATTGAGGGGAGTCAGACCTCACTGAGTGAATTATTATATTATATATACATGCATCTCCTAATGTCATATGTAATCAATCATCAATACATATAATAAATATATATAGGCATTTTGCACAGATACTGAAATCACTTTCTATAATAAATGCTGGAAAACATTTATTTTATGAAGGATAAAATAAAACCTTATTTAAATTGCAACCTCAATTAATAATACCTCTAGCCATACAGGCTCACTTAATTCTAAATTAATTCACTTATTCCATTTTGGACAGTAGACTGGCCCCGAGACACTAAGTCAACCGAGCTCCAGCAGTTTGACTATCAATGGATTGGCCCCGAGACACTAGGTCAATTGAGCTTCAACAACCACACTATTCAATCACATCAATCTCAAAATCAATCAATCATATATCACCTAAAGTGATTCATAACTCAACCCTAAATCTATCGCACCGGCACATACACAGTCCTAGTGCTACTCACTAGGTAGCACGTTCTATCGATATCCTTAAAATAAAATTCAATATACATATGGAAAATAAATAATGCATATTTAAACATAATAACATTCATAGCAATGAAATAAACCATATATATACCAGAATATACCTAAAATATACTAAGTATATTTCAAGTATATATATGCTAAATAAATTCAAAATCAACCATAAATATACCGGATGTAAACCATAGATATACCAAAAATATATTAAGTGTATTTTGAAAATATAACATGCATTTATAATGAAATATACCAAAAAGAAACTAAAAATATACCTAACATATATTAAAACATTTAATAAAACAATTCATGTACAAACACATATTAAAAACATGAATATTCTAAATCATACATCCTAAATGCGATGTATATATAAGATAATAACTCATAATGCTGCGCTCCTCGAGACTAGCTCAACTGGTCCGGTCCAATAGGTCTCAGTCTCGGCGCAACTAGAAAATGAATAAAATAACAATCATAATAAATCTAACTTATACTTCTAAAGAGACTCGATTTAGGAATACGTAACTCAAACAAAACACGGAAACTCAGAATCGACTTGACGTCACGTTTTATGAGAATTCTACCAAAAATTCGGCAAAACCTCCTTTGTAAAACAGACATCTCTCTACTAAAAAGTAAGGTCGATCTTGCAAGAAAAACACAGTTCTAACACAGATGCACAACACCTCGGGTTGGGACCCCGAACTGCATAATTCCTAACCGAGGTTCACAATTTCATCAAAAATACATTTAATATAATAAATATACTAAAAATCAATAAATTCCATAAATATCATCAAAATACCAAAATATAATATATTTAAACAATAAAACACCAAATACAATTATTTTCACAATAATTAACTAAAAATCTCAAATAATTATATAATATTATTAAAAATACATTTTTTTCAATAATTCAACTAAAAATAGTAAAACTTCACTTTAATATACTCAAATAGCTTAAATAGCCTAAATATATAATAAAAATAATTAAAAACTCATTTAATCACTAAAATAGTAAATAATATATTATTTGAAAATAATTTTCAAAAATTAGTATTAATTAGTTAAAAATAGTAAATAATTTATAAAAATCTTTTAATACCTTGAATAATTCTAAAACCATTTAAAACATATTATTTAGCTATAATTATCACAAAATTACACAATTAACTCAATAAATCAAAATATACATAATATAATTAATATTCCTAAAAATTATATAAATTCACCAAAAATTATTTTAAATATTCTAAAATTATTAACTCACATAATAAACACTAATTTAACTAAATTTTCAAATAAAATAATTAATTAATATAATTATAAAAAATTCAATATTTAATATTAAAATAATCAAAATACCCATAAATTCAAACTAACTCAAAAAAATTAACAAAAAATGTTTTTAGCAAGATTGAGCTACCAAAAACAAAAATCTACAAATAACTCAATAACTATCTAAAAAAAAATAAAACCCTAAAATCACATAAACAAAAACTTGAAATAACTTACAAAGGAGCTAGGAAAGCTAGGAGGATTGAGCTAGAAAGGAGCTTAGAATTGTGATCATCGGAGCCCTAGGAGTTGAACAAGATCGGCAGTGCGAGCTGAGGTTACCAGATTCGTTACAGGCGATCAAGAGCTCAACTTTCGGTCTTCAATGAAATCTGGTGATGCTAGCGACAACGGACGGTGCTGATGGTAGCGGACGGCTGCTGGAAGCTTCCTGGGTCAATGGTGACCGGTGGCAAGAGGTGGGGCGGTCCGACGATGGCTGGTTGGTTGGTTGCTGAGAGGAAGAAGAAGAAGAAAAAAAAAAGGAAAAAGAGAAGGAAATGGTTTTTGTTGACCCTGATTTTTGACTTTTTACTTTTGTGCTTTTTTTTTATTAAATGTGAAATTACCAAAATACCCTCCAACCAAATTTAATAATAATAATAATAATAATAATAATAATAATAATATTAATATTAATATTAATATTAATCTCACATAAAATAAATTATTTTTATGTAAATAATTCCTTTAAAATAAAATACGTAATTAGTATTAGTAATTAACAATAATAATACACAATTAAAATTTTAAATTATTAATACTGCATATCCCGAAATAATATTATTTAATATAAAATATAGGGTCATTACACAGTAAATGCTGCTTGCACATCGTCCCTTTGCTGTTCTTGCACCTTATCCTTTGGTTGTTCATGCACATCAAACCTTATCTGTTCATAATCTGGAGATTTTGTTATTCCCCCTTGTGTTTCTTTGTCATAATTTCTGCTCTGCTTTTCCACACTAACTTCAAATAAAACTAATCCTTCATCTACAACCTAAATATTTATATGGTCATTCCTAGTGCCTAAATCACTCCCTTACTTACTACATGCCACATTTATTACTTCATTATCTCTTAACTCCACATTAAATGACTTCCCCTCATATTCAATTACTTCGTTACCTAATGCAAAGTCACTAACAGTCAAGTCACATATGTCCCTACAATGAACCTCAACATCTCCATTTAAGTCAGAGCTTTTATTTTCCATTTCATCACCCTCTACAACATTGTCATCATTTACATATTCCATGTCTTCATCATTGCTAACCACTGTATATTCTAATGCTAACTGTGGCATATAGCCCAAAATTTTGGATTCATCAACAACATGTTCAAGAAAGAACTCCATATGCACTTCACCAAAAACTTCACTTAAAGGCAGAATCTTATAAACAAAGTCATCGTTAAAAATGAACCTAAGACCATTATCCATTTATCACAAACCAAACCGAGGGCCATGACCGACGCTAGAGAATGAGAATTCTTTCGAATTCAGAACCTGTAGCAAGCCTTAAAAGAAAAGCATGCAATATTATAAAATAAAATAAATAAATATGCATCATAATTAAAATCTTCAAATCAATATAATAAAAATAATCTCTTTCATATCATAACATAAATATATTAGTACAATATTCAGAGAAAAGCCTTTGAATTACAATCACATACAGTAAATATAAATACAACTCACTACTGATACAAAATATGACTACTGTAGTTTTCTAGAGTACAATATAAAACTAAGTAGATAATTTACATAGAAGAGCCGGGACGGAAGAAATCCGGTGGATGGGTCTACTGTTGAGGTCTGAAGAAGAAGACTCTCTTGTAAAAATGTCAACTGAGGGGAGTCAGACCTCACTGAGTGAATTGTTATAATATATATACATGCATTTCCTATATATCAAATGCAATCAATCATCAGTATATATAATAAATATATATACAGGCATATACACACAAATGCTGAAAATCACTTTATATATATAAACACTGAAAAATGTAAGTTTATAAAGGATTAAATAAAACTCTATTTAATCGCAACCTCAATCAACAATAATATCACTCTAGCCATACAAGCTCACTTAATTCCAAATAAATTCACTTAATCCCTGTAGATAGTAGATTGGCCCTGAGACACTAAGTCAACTGAGCTCCAACAGTCTGACTATTAATGTGATTGGCCCTGAGACACTTAGTAAACCGAGCTCCAACAATCATACCATCAATCACATCACATCTCAATCAAATCAATCATATCATTCTCAATCAAATCATAATTACCACAAGGAATCTCACTCAATCCCTAAATCTATCGCATTGGTACGTACACGGTCCTAGTGTTGCCCACTAGGTAACACGTTCTATCGATATCCTTCATTTAAAATAAAATATTCATGCAAGAAAATAAATAATGCATAATATCATTCAAAATGACAAAATAAACCATATATATACCAGAAATATACATAAAATAAAATAAGTATATTTCGGGTATATATATATCAAATAAATTCAAATCAATCATAAAATATACCAAAAATAAACCATTAATATACTTAAAAACAATTTAAATATAAATCAGTAATATAACATGCATTAACTTAGGAATATACCTAAAGTATACTAATCATTTAATAAAACAATTATGAATAAATATACATTTAAAACATGTATTTTCTAAAACATGCAACCTAAGTGCGATGTATATATAAAATAACAACTCATAGGTTTGCGCTTTACGAGACTGGTCTGATGGGCTCGATCTACTAGGCCTCGGTCTCGATGTAACTAAACAATAAAATGAATATGAAAATCAGAATAAATCTAACTTAAACTCTATAGAGACTCGATCTAAGATTACAAAACACAGACTGATACAGAATTAACCCAATGTCACATTTTATGAAAATTCGGCAGAACCTCCTCTGTAAAACGAACATCTCTCTACTAAAAAGTAGAGCTGGTCCTGCAAGAAAAACACACTTCAAAACATCACACAACCCTCGGTTGGGATCCTGAACTACACAATTTCCCCAACCGAGGTCCACAATTCACCAAAAATCTAAATAATATATTAAAAATCAATAAATGCAATAAATATCCTCAAAATATCAAAATATTACATATTTAACACTAAAACATCAAATATACTTATTTTCATAATAATTACGTAAAAATCTCAAAATAATAATATAATATTATTAAAAATCCAATTTCTCGTTAATTCAATATAAATTAGTAAAAATTCACTTTATATATTCAAATAACTAAAATAGCATAAATACATATTAAAAATTACTAAAAACCCATTTTATTACCAAAATAATATATAATATATTATTTGAAAACAATTTTTGAAAATTAGTATTAATTAGCTAAACTAATAAATAATTTGTAAAAAATCATTTTAGTACCTTAAATAATTATAAAACCAATTAAAACCTAATATTTAACTATAATCTTAACAAAATTATGTATTTAACCCTATAATACAAAAATACACATAATATACTAATATTACTCAAAAATTCTATAAATGCATAAAAATTATTTTCTCAACATAAATATTACTAATATCAACTAAAGTACATTATTAATCAATAATTTCAACAAAAATCCAACTGTAACCTAATTTTCTAATATTGACATAATATAAAAATATTTATAAAAATTACATAAAAATCACAAAAATTGTAATCTCAACACTAAAATTAATAATAACCCATAAAAACACTAAATCAACAAATTTTGTAATGAAATAAATTGATTTATGAAAATTAATTAAATAATAATAAAATATTCAAAAATTCACAAAAATCAAAATAAATTCCAAAAATTCAAACAAAAATATAGACATGTAGATTAAGCTACCAGGATCATCTTTTGTGAAGGAAGTTTGTGTGAATCATCAAGATCAAGCTTAAAAAAAATTTGAAAATCCTAAAGCTCAAAAACAAAAATTCAACAAAACTTAAGAAAATGAAGATTAAAGCTTAAACTAAGCTTGGATTCATGCTCACCAGTGCTAGGGGAGTTGATAGAGACCGAAAGCTCGAGAAATGGTGGCCGGAATCGGGAGGTTGGCCAGAAAAGGAAGGTTTCGGAAAAGGAAAATTTTTTTGAATCAATATACAAAGTACATACTCCAAATCCTTCCATAAATAAATGTATTCATACAATGTTCGGATACAACTCTCTGAGTATTAAATATTAAAACAAAATAATACTCTTTTAATACAATAACACAACTACTGCAGTTTCTAGAATACTATTCAAAGTTCAAAATATACATTTACATAAAGTAGCCAGAACGGAAGAACAACAGTGAGTAACTCTACCACTAAGGTCTGACAATATAGGATCTCTTGAAAAAATAATTGAGGGGGGGTCAAACCTCACTGAGTGAATTATTATACTATATATACATGCAATCTAAAACATATCCAATCATGCATTCACATATGTATATATTCATGCATTCCACACATATGTCAACTCTGCTTATATAAATATACTAAATGCAGAAAATGTTTAGTTTAATTCATGAAGGATCCATAGAACCTTAATAATAGCAACCTCAATCAACCCCATCATCACTTTAGCCATACAGGCTCACTTGATTCCAAATAGAACACTTATTCCAATCTGGAAAGCAGACTGGCCCCGAGACACTAAGTCAACCGAGCTCTAGTAGTTTGGCTGTCAGTGTGATCGGCCCTGAGACACTTGGTCAACCGAGCTCCAACAATCACACTATCTATCACCTCACAATCAAATCAATAGATCATTTATTCCATTATGGATAGTAGACTGGCCCCGAGACACTAAGTCAATCGAGCTCTAGCAGTCTAACTGTAAGTGTGATTGGCCTCGCAATCACACTATCTATCATACCATTAATCTTAGTCAAATCAATCAAATCAATTACAATCACCAAAATTAATTCTCACTCAACCCTTATCTATCGCACCGGTACGTACACGGTCCTAGTGCTGCCCACTAGGAAGCACGTTCTATTGATATCCTTCATTTAAAATAAATCATTCATTCAAAAAATAATTAATGTAGAATGATATTCATAATAGTAAAATCAAATATATATATACCAAAAATATACGCAGTATATTTCGGGTATATATATGTCAAATAAAATATGAAATATACTAAAGATAAACCATTAATATAGTTAAAAACAATTTAAGTGAATTTTAATAATACAACATGCACTTGCTTAAAAATGTACCTAAATATACAAAGAATATGCCCTAAGTACACAAATCACTTAATAAAACAATTATGTATAAATATTCATTTAAATATGTGTATGTACTAAAACATGCATTTAGGTTTAACATATATTCACAATATACCAAAATAACCTAATTTTCTAGTATGCATATATCACAAATAAACCCTAAGTATACCACTAATGTGTTAGGTTTGAATTAATAATAAAACATGCATTTATTTGGAAATATATAAACAATATACCAAAAATAAACTTAAAAACAATTTAAGTGTAGGTTCATAATATAGCACGCAATTATTTAAGAATAAACCTAAAATATACTTAAACTATACCTAAAGTATACTAATCATTCAATAAAATAATTATGACTAAATGCACATTTAAAACATGTATATATACTAAAATGTATTAAATATACACCTAATTATTTAACGTGCATATATCAAAATAACATGCATAATTATTTAACATGCATATATACAAAAATACAAACCTTAGATATATCAAAAATATTATAATTTAAATCACTTTAAAAACATATAATGAAATTGAGAAACCCTAAGTGATGCATCCTATATGCAATGCATATATATATAGTATAATAACTCACTGGTGTGCGCTCCTTGAGACAAACTCGGCGGGCCTGGTCCGTTAGGCCTCGATCTTAGTGTAGCTAGAAAAATAAAATAACAACCATCAGAAAAAATTCTAACTCTACACTTTTAGAGTTACTACGGAAAAACTCAATTAAAAATTTAAAACTAGACTCGGACCGGTTGTCACGTTTTACAAGAAATCTATCAAAATTTTGGCAAAGTTTCCTCTATAAAACGGACATCTCCCTATAAAAATAGGGCCGATCCTGCACAGAAAACACACTTTAAGAATACACAGCCACCTAATCCCTCGATCGGACTCCCAAACTACAATTCTACCGATCGAGGTTCACAATTCACGAGGTAAACACAAAATATATTTAAATTCCAAAAATACCCTTAAATAATCAAAATATAGCAAATCAGATATTTAAAACACTGAAAATAATTATTTTACCGATAATTACATAAAAACCCTAACTTTAATAAAATATTATTAAAAATCAACAATTCTCAATAAATTCATAAATATTAGCCAAAATACATTTTATAAATCCAAATTACACAATTAGCCCTAAAACATATTAAAAATCAATAAAAACTCATTTATTTACAAAAATAGTATATTATATATAATTTGAAAATAATTTACAAAAAATAGTTTTAATTAGTTAAAAAAAATACTAAATAATTTGTAAAAATCATTTTTATACCTCAAATAACTATTAAAACCAATTTAACTTAATTTTTAGCCAATTTATTACCAAATTACCAAAATACCCCTAGTTATATATAAATTCACATAATATACTATAATTATTAAAAAATTCACTAAAAATATTATAATTACTCAAAATTAATTTCTCAACATAATTCAATAAAATCAATAATTATATTCAATTAACCCATTAATTTCAACAAAATACATAATTAACCTAATTTTCTAAAAATCACCTAAACTAAATAAATTCATACTAATTATAAAAAAATCATAAAAATTACAAATAAATTTCTAAAATTCATTTTAACACCAATAAACACAATAAATCACAATTTCATAAATTAATTAATTAATTTATGAAAATTAGAAAATATTAATAAAATAATCAAAAATTCACAAAAATCAAAATAATTCCCAAAAATTCCAAAAAAAAATTACAGCATGTAGATTGAGCTACTAGGATCAATTTTTGTGAAGGAAGTAAGCTTTAATCATTAAAATCGAAGCTCAAAAAATCAAGAACACATATAGGCCGAAATAGAAAATTGGAAACCTAGGAAAATCTAGACCAAATCAAGTGAAACTAAGCTTGGAAATGAACTCACCAGAGCTCAAGAAGAAGATAGAGACCAGTGGCACTCAAAATGGTGGCCGGAATCACGGTGATCGGAGCTAGCTTCCAATCTCGGGTTCTTTGGCTTTTCACGGCCAAACGACGCCGGAAAAGGGAAGAGAGGGTGGTGGAGGAAGCTTGGGAAGGTGGTGGTTGGTTGGGAGGCACTCCACCGGTGTGAGAATGGAAGTTGCAGCGGCGGTGGCGAAGGGAGGGCATCGGGAGCTTGATGAAGGAGATAATGGCACAAATGGTAAATAAATCAAACTCTTTATTTTGTTTATATATATATAACTTAACTTATATTATTATAATATATGAATATTATATTCAAAATAATATACACCACATATATAAATAATAATATCTATATATATATACATATATATAACACACATTAACTTAATAAAACTATATAATATAGGTTTAATTAAAAATAAACCCTAATTTATTAAATGTGTATATATATGCATGTACATGTAGGTATATTAATACGATAATTAAAATTGTGCATGAACTCATGCAAATTCACGAAACCAACTAATAAAATTAATAATTATTTATTTAGGTTTTAATTTTTCCAAAAATAAAATTCTCGGAAAAATTTTACGTAAGAAACTTTAAATAATTAAAAATAATTTTAATAAGTAACAAACTACTTAAATAATCAAATATATATATTAAAATTATTAACACTGCATGTCCTGATGTAATTTAAAAATATATAAAATCTGGGGATATTACAAAGACACAGTGCCGGTGAGGGATCAGGACAATGGGGCGGAAGAGGGAGGTGACAGTGTATGTTTGCGTGAATATTTGATGTGTTTGCTGTGTTTTTTGATGAATGTATATGTATATATTATAATATTATATATTAACTTTATAATATAATAATAATACTTTATGTTAAAAAAATATCCACCACACAATAAATATATACATACATATATATATATATATATACACACACACACACAAATAATCACACACACATACTTTATAATATATACACATGCACAAATACACAAACCCTAGTTAATATATATATAATACATAATATAACAATACAATAATAAAATAATTTAATAACAAAATAAATAGTGAAAATTTAATAAAACAATAATAGAAATAATAATATTAAAATAATCATACACATTAAACGACCAAAGTAATAAAATAATATATTTACGTAAAAAAATCCAATTAAATATAAAATACTAGCAATTAATCACAAAATAACGAAAATAATCAATAAAATTCTCAAATCTTATTACACTGCATATCTCATTTTAAAATAAATTAATTTAAAAATATGGGTTATTACACCATTGAACTCCCACTAGGTAACCAATAAATCTTTGGTTTTTGACCATACCCCATTCTCCTTATATTTTTCTCAATCCTAAAAAACCTTATTCTATCAATATCATAAATTTTCCATTTTATTATTTCACCATCAACATACTTGAGTTTGGGATCCCTCAGGAATTTACCACCATGATGTATAGTGAAAATTCTAGGAACATCATCACCACTCATCATCCTGCAATGAAATTAAGAAAAAGATTTAGTTCCGTTTTTTTTTTCATAAAACTAAACTAGATTTTTTTTCATTAAAATAAATACAAAATTACATGTTTTCAATAAGATGATTTCAATACTCGATCACCTTTCACAGCCCATGCATCTTTGAATCTACAACACTCCCCTCAACGTTTCTCTGTGCATTCAAAATGAAGAAATATGGTAGGGAAGCTCTATTTTTTTTTTTCTTCTTTCTCAGCTTAGAGCTCCCACAAGAGAAGCATTAATACACCCAACCACTCCCTCCTAAGTTTTATACATGAAGGACACTTTGCATTCAATTCGCGCCAAAGCTACAGTTACAATTGGCTTATATATTTTTTTTCAACAGTTTCCTTGGTAAAGATAATTGTCATTCTAAATCCTAATTAAAATATTGCCCTCAACTTCATTCATGTTCCTTATGCAGAACGTGATACCCACACATTTTGTTTTTGCCTGAATATGGGTTTAAAGAGCTGAGATTTATAACATGTGGGTTTATTTGTCGAAAAATGTAGAAATGGACCTATTTGGTCTTGTGTTACAAGTTTAAAGGTCTCTTTGTGCATTAGTACATTAAATTTTTAGATTTGCAATAAATTTAGATTTTAAATTAAAAAATTTTGATTAGTTAAAATTTTAAAAATTAACTAAACAAAAATTTTTGTATTTGACACTGCCTAAAAATAAACTTTTAATTGATTATAATTTATTTTTTCAAAATAATTAAATTTTTTTTATTAATTACATGTAGAATCTTTAAATAAAATATTATTAAATAAATCCGTCCTTTATGTCAATTCATTAAAATTTGTATTTTTTTGGGCTCTCAATCTTTGCAAGTATTATGGGTACGGAGCAAAATTATACAAAAAATAAAACATATAATTATAATTATTAACAATAATTCGTATATAACATGTAGTAAGTTCTAGAGAAAAATTCTGCACCATATTTTAGCGAATTTCGAAGGTTCTTCATCTAGGAACCTTCTGTCTGCCTTTTGGTCTGATATCAACAAGGTTACTATTGTGGAGAGTCTTCTAGCGTATCTTCATCCATAGCATCATGTTTTTGGTCTTCATCAGGTTGATCACTGCCCTCGGTTTCGGCATTGGAAACAACTTTTGAATGTTCTCTGTTATGATCCTCACTGTCAGTACAACTTTCAGTGTCAGAGTTTGAAGTAGAACCCTCTTCCTTCCTCCCGCCAGTACAACCATCATCCGGAGAACCAAATTGCTCCTTTAAATCAGGTGCAACAATTCCAATCATCTCACTTAATGCTCGACGTTCATGGTTCCATCTGGCAGCTGCAGCCTCAGAAGACGGTGTGCTTTGACTTTCAGCCGCCTGACCACTGGAATCATGAACGCCTACGCTGCCCTTGACATCATTATCTCTACTGCTAGGAGATTCATTCTCACCATGGACAGAAGGAGCAGTGCTGTAAGCCCAGCTCCCCACAACTTCAGAAGCCAATAGGTCAGCTGTTCTGATTGTGCCTCCTGGTTCGGTATCTTCTTCCATGGCTTTCTCAGTCTCTTGGGGGTTATTCGATTGGAAGTAATGCAAAGCATCTGAAGAAGCTGTCTGAACACGCTGATCACTTTCATCTGCATGGGCTTCATCATCAAATTGCATAGTATCACCAGCCACAGAACCATACTTGTTCAGGTCAATATTCCGATCTCCATCCATTCCAAGGCTTTCTGTTTCAAGAACTCGCTCTGTTCCTATAGCGTCTCCTTCCAGGACAGGTGCTGTGCCAACACCATCAATCTCAGAACCAAAGCCCCCATTAACATGACGATTTGAACTAGTGAATTCTTCCTCCTGCGTATTTATTTCTTCTCCTTGGCTTCTGATATCACATTCATGCTTCTCAGTTACACTTGCTTCATCACCTGAAGCATCAGCCTGATTTCCATCAAATCTCTGAGCTGAATTAGCAGAGTGACCCTTGGCACCTTTGTATACAATCATTTGTTTTTCACCAATCATGGTGCCATTCATATTCTCAACTGGCAGTGCATTCAGGTCGACATCCACAGATGTATTATCATAATTTTCCTCATCTTCCAAGGTCCTTTGCATTGCCTTCAGTTGTTCCTGCTGCTTGGCAAATAGTATTGATATCTCCTCTGTTGTGGAATAAAATGCCCGCAGCTGTGTCTCCCTGCATCATGGGTATGTGATCATGATATGAGACAACAATATAAACAAACGTAACTCACATCATCAAACACTCAATGCGCACAATCTATAATTTTAGCATGTAATAAATGTTTATGACATCCTAACTATAGGTAACATTTCAGATGCAGATAAGACAATTACAACAAAACACATTGCCAGTATCGCTGCCATGGGAAAAATTATTAAGAGACATCCAATAAGGCAATGGAGAATGTAATATCTGTCCACATTCAACTTATAACAATCAAGTCAAAGAAAACAAATCATATCTAGAATGAATCCTAATTGTAGCTCTTAATGACAGCTTTAAAGAAACGCCAAACTTTTAGAAATCCAGCACTTAAACCTCCAACTTCCAGCCAGAAAGGATCAGCTTACCATCTCACCAAGATACAGTATCATTTATTAGAATAACTGCAGAGTCTAAAAGATCTAGAAGATTGATAAAATGTTTTAACGAATTAGTAGATAGTAGGAAGTAATTGCTCAAGCCAGCCCTCCGACTTTCTATGGCCCAGTTACGAAGGAGAAACTCATAAGTCATTACCAGCGTAAACCATGTCATGAATACAAAAACAGCAAATGGTCAAAGTAATAAATACCATGGTAGCTAATTATAAAGGTAGAATAAGAAAGTCATTTGTATATACACATGCACAACTTCTAAAATTCTTACCTAAGCATAATTCTTTCCCGAGCACCTTTTAACCTCCGTCTCTCAAATTCAAGATCCCGCATTGCAGCATTGATCTCTAGTTCAAGGGCAGAAACTTTAGCCCATGCTTCTTCTCGTGCTGCCTGCTACCAACAGCAAAGAAAACCTCAGCTTCAGAACAATTAACTGTAATAATATACCAACAAAATCTCATGTTATCTGATGACTGATTGAATTTTTAATAGAACAAAGTCTCAGACAACTACATCAATCATTGTTTAATAGATCACTGCATCAAAACAATTCTTTTGCTTCATCAAGCCCTAACCTCCTAACCCCATAACAAATACAACATATAACAAATAATAAATGAAAAATCTTGTGTTCAATACAAAGAACAGTTTCTTCTGTACTTTTCTACCTTGCATATGGGTTTGTAGTAATGATAGTATCAGAAAAAGCATACCATATGCAAACAAAAATGACAGGGACAGATTGAATCATTGGCAATTTTAGTAGAAGTTACAACTCTGAATGATGTAGTAAAGTATAATATCTGAAAGAATTTTGGAATAACATAAATTCTTTTGCATTTTAGGGAGAGGTGAGAGTCAGAGGTGTGCCACCCCAGGATCTCGCTTGGAGCAATCCCAAAGCTTCAGGATTAACCACCAAATCAATTCACATTTTCAGCTAAATAACTTTTTTAACATTTGAAGAAATTGAAAGACAATTTACACATATACCTTTTCACTCTCAAGCACTTTCCGCAGTTGTTTCATTTCTAGCTCAAGTTCTTCAACTCTCTGCCCATAGAACCCAAAATTGCAAAATAAGCATCAAGCCCAGCATCAATTAACAATATGGCATGATAAAACAGAATGAGCAAACAATTCTAGATGTGATAAGACATATTCCGAATAGGTATTAAGTGGAATTGTTACTTTTCTTTCATTTGTGGAGGTTAGTTGCTCTTCAGCAACTTGAGATTCTAGCTGGCGAACTTTATTATCAGAGAAGACCAACTTTTGTCTTGCTTCCTCCTGTTAAGTGCACAGAAAGCAGTAGAGAAATATTAAATCACATAAATAATGCGTGATAAAATCGTGAAAGTACTAGTGACTATACCAGTTTGGGCATCAAAGTGTCCACCTGTAAACACCATTTTTTCTCCCTTTCCTGAATACAAGTTCACAAAGTTTCACATTTTCAAGCTTTTGATAAAACACAAGTATCAAATGCATACAGTTAGATTTTAGAATAATGCAAAATTTTACCTACCTGAAGCTTAGTTATTTCCTCTTGCAGTTCTCTCTCATGTTGAGAGGCAGCATCAGATTGTCTTTTAATTTCCTCTTGGGCCTCAGACTGAACTCTCTGTACAGCTGCCTTTAGATCAGCAGCAGCCCTTTGTCGTTCTTCTCTTCTCTGATCTCGCTCTTCTTCTAACTGTGTCTCAAGTTCAGATATAGATGCCTTCTGACTATAAAAAGACATTACAATGATTGAGACCTCTTAACTATTATTTAGCAAGTTTGGCAAACAATGTCATGCAAACTATCTGCAGAATCAAAGCATAATTCTACTCTGAAAATCAAGCTACACTAAACAAATTGAGACAACTAAGCATTTCAGTGTCAGGTTCTATTTCTTCCTCAATTCTTGGCAAGTTCAAACCTAGATATATCCCAACCCCACCACCCAAAAGTACTACATTCAAAGATGTGCCTTCCTTCATCTGGGATTATATCAGTTATATTGGTTATCAGTATGAGCATGCTTGACACGGTACAAATTCCTTCCAATAGACACAGTCCGATTCATAGTTGTAACAAGTGCCCATCTCAGAAAGGTGCTACAGTGACTTTTACTTCTTTTAGGAATTCTAGGTAAAGGGAATTTAAATAAGTACGTCTAATTTTTGTAGGTAGTTGAATACTTTTCTATTTCTTGATCTTTTAGTTGAATTAATTTATTTACATGGTTCTATATCAATGTTCTTCACCTCTTCATTATTTCATTTGCTTCAATGCATGACTGCCTGGAAGCAGCAAGTGTTTCATTAAGGTCTTCCAAGGCATGCTTTTGTTCAGCTAATATTCTATTAACTTCCACCAGCTCTTTTTGTTTAACATCCAACATGTTTTGCAACTCCTTGATTTGATCTATGTACAATTTTGCAATAGATTCTTTCGTCTCTCTTATCTCCTGCAAAAACAAAGAACAAACAAGTTGATATAACACTTGAAAACAGTTGATCATACCCAAGAACAAGTGATTAATAAACAATCAAGTACTAAGTTATATACATCGCAAAAAATCTAAGGAATAAGTTACATAAAAAAAATCAGAGGATGCCATTCTTTTGGATGAACTCAAACCAATCCAATAAGGCTGAGCTTTTAGAAGAGCTTACACTTTCATGGCATTCATTGATTGCTCGATGCTCATTGCGCAATGTATCAATTGTGAGGACTTGACTTTCCAATTGTTTCCTTAGTTCCTGCATACATCAAATAATTGAGTCAGAATTTCCACCAAATTCTGATGGTTAAAATTCATGAAAGAACAAAATAGGTTATCAATAATTCTAAACATATATTAAAAATTACCGTGTTAGAACGTTGAAGGCTTCGAAAATCATCAAGAGATATAGGACCTTCAGGAGCACCAATCCCTATACCTTTTAGTCTCTTGTTTTCTGAAGCAATCTCCTCTGCAAATTAAGAAGATAAACCTATATCAAGGAAGATAATCTAAAAAGTCTTTTCTGGGACAGAAAGAACATGTGGTATCTTCAACAAACCCTGACAATTATGGTTTCCATACCAAGAGAATGAGAATCTGGTGGTTACTATTTCTCATCCATATTCACATTCAACTTAAGGAATGAAAATATATAATAATATATCACAATGGGAAGATCATCATTCATAATTTAGAGGATAGCAGTGATGAATGTACCTGGTTTTCTCTTCACAGCTGCACCTTCCATGGAGGGAGCAGACCTAAGAACTTCTCGATATACAAATGCAAATGCAAGTTCTGTAACGATGTAACAGACAGAAGTTCAATAAAACAATACATCACAAAAATAATAATTCCAGCTTGATTTGTACAACCATAGGCATAAGAATTCTGGTTCCTAAATAAATATAGGGTAATGCATAACAAATTACCATGCTGGGGAGGAGCAGCAAATGAAATAATATCTCCATGCTGGACTTTTGATTCAGGGCCATTCTTACTCAATTTATTCCAATTGAGATATGTTCCATTTGTGCTGCAAGAAGCTCAAATGTTTCAGAATATTGAAAAAAAAGGACCACATAGAAGGTAGGATCAAAATGTGCAAACAATAAACAACCTAGTATCTTTCAAGAAAACACATGGATGCTCCATGTTCTCAACTGTCACACTTTTCCTATATATTTTGCAGTGTTTTCCACTGACTGCAGTTGCTTCAATTTGAAGACGAAAGTCATCCACCAATCTGCCAATTGAATGCTCATCTCTGGTCAAAAGCATATTGATTCCCTGTCATGATCATATAATCAGTTGTAACTCACAAAACTAAAATACATTTGCGATCAACTTCCTCTAGGCAATAAGTAGTGGAAATTTTGTGTTAAACGCCAAAAAAAAAATATAAATAGTCCTCCAGCTCACAATAATTTAATCATCATTTTACTTTCCTAGCGTGATCCATGCCAACTCTCTAACTCGGAGTTGCTAGAAGGCCTATAACCATCTAATTCGAAAAATTTCAGAAATTTGAGATTTTTGGTAGGATTTGTCTGTAAATTACGGCCGCTAAAAAGATAATGTAGATGTAGCTAATAAATTAGGAAAATGAATGAAAAGAAATTAAAAATAAAAAACCAATCATAAAACTGATAAATGGAAGATCAAGGGGATTAGGGTTTCAAAGAGAGAAATGTACCTGGTGGCGTTTGCGAGCGTTATTGGAAATAGCAGTGAGGATACCCCAGACGTTAGGGTCAGGATTAGCGAGAGGCTGAGACGAAATCTTAGAGGCCACTGAAAGTATGAACTCTCTTGGACTCAATGACTTGTTCGGCGAGGTACCGTCGGGGTCCGGACGATGAGGAAGATGAGAGGAGCCCGTTTGCGAGACTGGACTTGGAGTTGGCTTTGAACCTACCGGGGTGGTTTCAAGGTTTTCATCGTCTACTGCCATTGAATAGACAAAGTCATACACAAAAAAAAAATGGCGGGGATTTTGAAACCCCAGTTGGTTTGGCAAGATACTGCTGGTTATTTTGCGGGAAAGTGACACAGAAACAGTGACGTGTTTTGATATCAAATGCCAAGCTTGCCGGGGAAGATTCCATGACTGGGAGAAGATTTTTAAATGGATAGATTTATTGTTTTTAAAGATACTGTACTAAACGGATAGACTTTGGTCAAATTTTTATTTGCTAGAAATGACATTACCGTAATTTTAGATTGAGTATAAAAGTTATTAATGATAAATGATAGTAAATTACCGAAGTGCAACATATATTATATACTCTGTTAAAAATTTTAGTCATTTCAGAGTTCAAATTTAAATTCACGTCAGAAATAAAAATAATTATTATTTCAAGAAGGGATTTTCATCAAAACACAATACCATATTAATATTTTGTTTTGAAATGGACTTATTTTTTTTGTATCAAACTAAAGTTTCAAGCCACAAATCTATAGAGGTGAAGAGGAAGAAAATAAAATATTATATAGTTTTCAAAGGTACTCGACCTGATATATACACTTTATAAGAAGAATGTTCAGTTTGTATACTTGGATTCAGTGTATGTTTCTATTATTCATTTTCAACCATGGAAGAAACAGTAGAAGTTGGGAATGTATATTTTGAGTTAAACAACGATAGTGACAAAAATTCAATCAAAGAAGAAATTTCAAACGTGAATTTGCTAGATTTTAGAATGGCGACGATGAAAAATAGCGATTTCTATATGTCAATGAAGAACGAAACCATTAGGATTAAATCATTGCATGGTTGAAATTTATGTTATATTTGTTGTAATATTTTACTATTCTTCTTTATAGATGTAATTGTTGGTAGACAATTACATTAAAAGTTGGTGTAATTAATAGTTTTTGAATATGTAATATTATTATATAAGTTTAATTGGGAAAAATATCTCAAGTACTATTCTTTCTCTCTGTCTATTGATATTCATTTTCTTCGATATTTTCTAGCATTTCATTTTTATACCCAATTTGCCTATTCAAATAGCCACAAATTAAATCTTCATAATTGGTCCCTCTAATTAAATATGATAATTCATTGCGTATAAATGAATAGATTAAGAGGCAGAAGAAAGATGATATCTGATTCCAAATCTGCAAAAGCTCTTGTAATGGTTATGAAAAGAAGACAATCAAATTAGTCCCTTATTAGCTTAGGCATTCTATCTAGGCTTCTAATCTATGTTTGAACTCTTATTGTTTTATTTCATATCTCTTTAGATTTTGAACATTAAATGCAACTCTTTTTGTTTTATTTTGATTCCTTTTCAACATTAATAGATCTTATAAGTTTATTGTAGAATCCTTAACCAAGTTGCTTGATATACTCATAAGCTTCACCATGTTACTTGATATACTCACAAGCTTTACCAAGTTACTTGATATATAGTCACAACCTTTATTAGAGATAGCGCTATCAGTCCATACACAGCGCTACAGAGCGCAACTCTAAAATGGTATAGTTTCATTTTTTGGTTCATTAGTTAATTTATAATAACCTATGTACAACACTATCAGTCCATTTAAATTGCTATTAGAGATAGTGCTACAGCCCTAACAGTCCATACACAATGCTACTCCAAAACAATATAGTTTCATTTTTGGGTTCATTATTTAATTTATGATGACCTGTGTAAATATGTAATAGTTAGCTACTAATTAGATGTGTAATTATATACGTAATCAGTTACAGTGGGAATAAACACGCATTTCTTATTTCTCTTCTAGTAAAGTTTGTTATGGTATTAAAGCACGAGAACTTCTCTCTCACTAAACTGATACTTCTAAGTTATGGAAAATATGCAAACAAGCAAAGCAATTTAAATGTTTGAACCAAATGGAGAAGTTGAGTAGATAAATGATAAATGATCCAATGGCATAATTCATTTATTAAATAACATAAATATAAATCATTATAGCATTTCACAATATAACTAAAGAGAAATCAGAAATCATTAAGAATATTAAAATTCTAGTGAATCAGATAAATCGAGACAATTGTCATTGGAATTTGCTATTCCCGGTGCTGGTGATGTTGATTCTTCTAATGCTGCCTCTTTAACTCCTTTGTAAATCTTTCATCTTCCCTTTGTCTATTATGCTCAAGGTATATGTCATAGAGTGTTATCAGAGGCTCTAGTTCGAGGATTGTGTTTTAGATGGATGGATCTCATTTTTTATCTTCAAGTTGTTTATACAGGTACACTTCAAGCTCCAGCCTAAGTTGTTCAAGTTCTTTTCTTACATATTTGTAAAGAACCATAGTGTAGACTCGCTTGGATGACAACCCCATCGTGAAGCTTGTTTATTATTCATGGTTGGATTTGATATTTGTTCATTTCTTTTGTTGTTTGGGGTGTGCATGTATAGACCATTTCACTTGACTGATATTTAGAAGATAATTTCAAATTCAAATACATAAGTGCTTCTTAAAATATTCAGTAATAAAGAAACTGCAAAATTTGGGTTACTCAATGCAGGTAATTATGAGCAAGTGTCATTTGGATGGGCAAGGTGGTAATGATACTGATAAGCTCATATTAGCGTGTAAACAAAGATAAAATTATTAATGTAATCATCATGCCAACATTGGAACTGAAACGTCTTATTGTAAATGGTGTTGTTTATGAGTTGTGACCTGATTAGATTCATAAACTGAGTAGGCCGGCACGACAGATTTGCTTGTAAGCAATTATAAGCGTAATTCAGTCATGCTAACGTTGGAAATGAATCGTCTTATATTTATACGGTGTCGTTTACATATTATTAATTCAATATTTTGAACGTTAAAAATAATCTATAACACCCTAATTTTTTACTATCAAAATGGTCCAAGTCTTTAATTAATATATTAATCCAACCATATCATGCTTAACAAACTCCATATATTATTTAAAGACATAAAAGATTACAAAATTTTTATTCTTATAATACATAGGAGTTATAATTAAAAATAAAAACAAAACATGTCCTTTTTGTCTAAGTGAATGCTTATAATACAATGAGAGAAAGAGTGAGAGTTCGACCGATGACCTTTGCTCCATACTTTATTTATAATGCAATATGCTTCAAATAGTCATACTTCAAACTTCACTATCTAGAAAAATAATTACGATTTGGTGAGTCGTGACTCAATGAATATGTCACAACCCAAAACAAGGGCCATGACCAGCGCTAGGGAACGGGAATTCTTTCGAATCCGGAACCCGTAGCAAGCCTTTAAAATAAAATAAAAGCATGCAATAATAATAACATAAATAAAATAACTCACAACGGAAATAAATCTCATAATAATAAAATAATAATCCACTGACAAATTAGATAAAACAAACTCATCTCAAATATATAATATCTTTTAATACAAATCTCAGTTCAAATCTTTAGAATACATATCTCATACAAATATAATACATAAATCCCACAACTTGACTACAACTACTGTAGTGTCACGACCAAAACAGGGGCCATGACCAGCGTTAGGGAACGGGAATTCTTTCGAATCCGGGAACCCGTAGCAAGCCTAAAAATAAATAAAACATGCAATAATAGTAGCAATATATAATGCAGCGGAAATGAAAATCATAAATATCACAATATTAATTTCACCAACTGGATTTAAATCAAATCTCATCTCATATATATAAATCTTTTAATACAAATCCAGTTTCAAATATAATACAATATCTCACATAAATAAAATACATAAAATCCATAATTAATACAACAACTACTGCAGTGTCTAGATTATAAAAAAATAAGACTCAAGTAAGCAGTTTACACAAAGAAGTCGGGCGAAAGAAATCCGGTGTACAGGCCTGCTATTGAGGTCTGAAGATGTTGACTCTCCTGAAAAATAGTCAACGGAGGGGAGTCAGACCTCACTGAGTGAATTACTATAATATATATACATACACACTAAATGACAATGCATATAGTCAACAGTATATATCTAATAGTATATATACAGACAATACACACAGATGCAGGAAAATCATTTTATATGTTTTTATTAAAACCGTCATTTATGAAGGATCAAATAGAATCCTATGATATCGCAACCTCGGAAATAGTGTTAGACAACACTCTAGCCATACAGGCTCACTTAATCCAAATATATCCACTTAATCCATTTAGACAGTGGACTGGCCCCGAGACACTAAGTCAACCGAGCTCCAGCAGTCTGACTGCCAGTGTGATTGGCCCCGAGACACTTGGTCAACCGAGCTCCAGCAATCACACCCAAACCATATCTCACACATCAATAATCACATTCAATCAATATCCACAAATAGGTTAGTAATATAGCCTAAATACTATAGGCGTATCGGTACGTACTCGATCCTAGTGCTGCCCACTAGGTAGCACGTTCTATTGATATCCTTCATCATTAATAATATAAAACATTCATTCACAAAAATAAATGATGCATGAAGTTCAATAAAATATCAACATAAACCATATATATACTAGAAATATACCAAAAAATAAACCAGGTATATTTCGAGTATATACGTCAAATAAATCCAATCAACTTATAAATTAAGCTAGAAATATATTTAAAAACATTTTAAATATAATTTATTTACAAAACATGCATATAATTTAGTATATACCAAAAATAAACTAAAAATAAACCAAAAATATACTTAAATACAAATCACATTATTTATGCATTTTTAATTAAAAATAAAACGTATATTTCTAAATCATGCATCCTAAGCATATATATATAAAATAGTAACTCACCCTAGTGCGCTCCACGAGACGGGTCCGACGGGCCTGATCTACTAGCCCTCGGTCTCGGTGCAACTAAACAAGCAATAACGACAGACATTAGAATAAACCTAACAGAAAATCCTAGAATTCGATCTAGAGTATTAAACATAGAATCGATATCAGGGTTCGACCGGATATCACGTTTTACGAGAATTCTATCAAAAATCTGGCAAAACCTCCCTTGTAAAATGGACATCTCTCTACTCAAAAGAGTAGAGCCAACCCTGCAAAGAAATACACTTCAAAAAACTACACAGAGCACAATTAAAATCCCACGGTCGGACTCCAAACTATCACAGAATAATTTCAGAAATACCAAAAAATATCCTTACATCATAGAAATACATTTTATACGTAGAAATTACATAATTAACCTTAAAACACTGTAAAAACCGATAAAAACTCATTTTATTAGAAAAACCGTATATTATATATAATTGAAAATAATTCACGAAAAATAGTTTTAATTAGTTAAAAATACTAAATAATTTGTAGAAATCATTTTTATACCTTAAATAACTATTAAAACCAATTAAATTACATTTTTAGCCAATTTAGGATAAAATTACCAAAATACCCTTATATATATAAATATACTATAATTAATTCAAAAATTCACCAAAAATTATACAATTATCCAAAATTAATTTTCTCAACATATTTATCAATAATATTAATAATTAAACTCAATTATCCAATTAATTTCAATTTAAAAATACATTTAGCCCTAATTTCCCAAATTACATAAACTTTAATAATTCAAAATAAATACTTAGAAATTCATAAAAATTCCAAATAAATTCCTATAATTTATTTAAACACCTAATTTAACCATAAAACACAATTTCATAATTTAAATAATTAATTTCCGAAAATTAGAAAATAATATTAAAATATTCAAAAATACCCAAAAATCCAAAAAATATCCAAAAATTCCAAAAAAATTCATATATGTATACTAAGCTACTAGGATCAACATTTGTGAAGGTAGTTTTCATAAATCAATCAATTCGAAGCTCAAAAAAATAAAAAACCCTAATATGGCCGAATTGGAAAATTCAAAACCTAAGCAAATCTAGACCATTTAAGCTCAAACCAAAGCTAGAATCACACTCATCGGAGCTCAAGGAGAAGAAAGAGACCGGCGGTGTCAAAAACGGTGGCCGGAATCATCGTCGACGGCGAGAAGCTCAACTTGCTGCCATGGCGGATTCCGAGCGTTCCAGCGGGCTTCCGGCGGCCTGGTCACGTCGGAGAGGAAGAGGAAGAAAGGGGAAGAAGGTTGGCGGCAGCTGGTGGCGGCGAAGGGCGGCCCGGCGTGCTGGAATGGGAGGCGCAGTGACGGTAGACGATCGGGAGAGAAGAAGGAGAAGGGAGGGGCTAAACGGTAATTTTCCAAATCCTTTTGTTTTAATAATCTATATGTATATATATATACTTTATACTATATAATAAAATAATAATAAAATCACACACATTAAATTTACACCACACACATTTAATTTAATATTTTAAAATATAATAATAAATAAAAATAATTAAATAACAATAAATTAATAAACAAATAATAAAATATTAGGGTAATATTAATTAAACCCTAATTAAATAAATATTTACACACATAGGCTTTATTTAGTATTTTAAAAATACGTATGAGTTCATGCAAGTCCAAAAATATATTTACAATAATTAATAATAAATTATTTACGTGAAAATTTTTCCGAAAATACAAGTCCCGGGAAAATTTTATGTAAAGCACTGTAAATAATACACAATAATTAAAATAGATTTTAAATACATATCAACTCATGAAAATATCGTAGTATATATACAAAATTATTAACATTGTATACCTCGGTACAGTGTTAAAATATTTTAAAAACACGGGATATTACATGTAGTGTCTAGAATACAATAAAAAATCAAGTGAGCAGATTACATAATAAAGCCGGGGCAGAAGAAATTCGGTGTAAGGGTCTGCTATTGAGGTCTGAAGACGAAGACGAAGACTCTCCTGAAAAATAGTCAACGGAGGGGAGTCAGACCTCACTGAGTGAATTGTTATAATATATATACATGCATGTCTAAATGTCAAATGCAAACACTCAATAGTATATATAATAAATATATATACAGGCAAATACACACAGATGTAGCAAAAATCATTTTATATAATATTAAAAAATATCCATTTATGAAGGATCAAATAGAACCCTAGATGATCGCAACCTCAAATAGTGTTAGACAATACTCTAGCCATACAGGCTCACTTATTCCAAATAAATTCACTTGTTCCATTTGGACAGTAGACTGGCCCTGAGACACTAAGTCAACCAAGCTCCAGCAGTCTGACTGTCAATGTGATTGGCCCCGAGACCCCTGGTCAACCGAGCTTCAGCAATCACACTCTCAAATCACATCATACATCAAATAAATCAATCCGATCAATATCCACAAATAGGTTAGTAATTTAACCTACAGTCTATTATCATACCGGTACGTACTCGGTCCTAGTGCTGCCCACTAGGTAGCACGTTCTATTGATATTCTTCATTTAAAATAAATCCATTCATTCATGAAATAAATGATGCATGACTTTAATTAAAATGTCAACATAAACCATATATATACTAGAAATATACCAAAAATAAACCAAGTATATTTCGAGTATATATATATATATATACGTCAATAAATTCAATTTAATTATAAAATAAACTAGAAATAAACTATAAATATACTTAAAAACATTTTAAGAATAATTCATTAATAAAACATGCATTTAATTTAAAATATACCAAAAATAAACCTAAGCAATTATTAAACCATTTATGCATATTTTATAAAATTAGAACATAGGTTTCTAAAAACATGCATCATAAAACACGTATATATAAAATAACAACTCACAGTTATTGCACTCCATGAGACGGGTCTAATGGGCCTGGTCCACTAGACCTCGGTCTTAACGCAACTAAACAAACAAACGATAATACAGAATTAGAATTAAGTCTATCGAAATTCTAGAGACTCGATCTAAGAACACCAGACACAAAATCAGAATACGAATTCGACCGGATGTCACATTTTACGAGAATTCTACTGAAAATTTGGTAGAACCTCCCTTATAAAACGGACATTCTCTACTCAAAGAGTAGAGTCGGTCCTGCAAAAAAACACACTTCGAATAAACACAGTCACACAACCCTCGGTCGAACTCCCAAACTACAATTCTACCAACCGAGGTTCACAATTCACAAGATAACACAGAACACATTTAAAATGCCAAAAATACCCTTATTATACCAAAATATAGCAAATTAGAGATTTAAACGCTAAAAGTAATTATTTTACCGATAAATACATAAAAACCCTAATTTTGATAAAATATTATTAAAAATCAATAATTCTCAATAAATTCATAAATATTAACTGAAATTCATTTTATAATTTCAAATTACACAATTAGCCCTAAAACATATTAAAATTCAATAAAAACTCATTTATTTAGAAAAATAGTATATTATATATAATTTGAAAATAATTTATGAAAAATAGTTTTAATTAGTTAAAAATACTAAATAATTTGTAGAAATCATTTTAATACCTCAAATAACTATTAAAACCAATTTAATTATATTTTTAGCCAATTTAGTGCCAAATTACCCCTACTATATATAAATTCACTATAATTATTCAAAAATTCACTAAAAATAGTATAATTACTCAAATTAATTTCTTAACATATAATTCAATAATATCAATAAATATACTCAAATAACCAATTAATTTCAATAAAATACATAATTACCCTAATTTTCTAAAAATCACATAAACTAAATAAATTCATAATAATTATATAAAAATCATAAAAATTATAAATAAATTTCTAAAATGCATTTTAACACCTATAAACACCATAAATAACAATTTCATAATTTAATTAATTAATTTACGAAAATTAGAAAATATTAATAAAATAATAAAAAATTCACAAAAATCAAAATAATTCTCAAAAATTCCACAAAAATTACCACATGTAGATTAAACTAGGAGGATCAATCTTTGTGAAGGAAGTTTTCTTTAATCATTAAAATTGAAGCTCAAAAAAATCAAGAATAAATTAAAAATTGAAAACCTAGGGAAATCTATATCAAATCAAGTGAAACCAAGCTTAGAAATGCACTCATGGAGCTCAAGGAAGAGATAGAGACCGGTGACACTTCAAACAATGGCCGAAAATGAGGTGATCAGAGTTGGAAGTGATTTTCGATTTTTAGGGAGAAAACCGACCAAATGACGCTGGAAAAGGAAGGATAAGGCGGCAAAATGGGCTGGAGATGGAGGACAGTTGAGAGGCACACCGACGACAAGAAATGGACGTCACAGTCGTTGGAAGTGATGGAAGGGCGTCAGGAAGCTTAAAGGTGATTGGGTGGCAGTATGGTAAATAATGGGAACTTTATGATTTTGCAAATATATATATATATATATATATATATATATATATATATATAACTTTAATTTATATTATAATAATATATGAATATTATATTCAAATTAACATACACCACACACCTAAATAATAATATCTATATACATATACATATATAATACACATATTAATTATTAAAACTATATAATATAAATATAAATTTAATTAAAATTAAACTCTAATTATTTAAATGTGCATATATACATGTATATGTATGTATATTAATATGGACAATTAAAATCGTGCATGGACTCGTGCAAATTCACAAAACCGTCCAAAATAATTAATAATTATTTATTTAGGTTTTTAATTTTTCCGAAAATAAAAACTCTCGGGAA
The DNA here is from genome assembly GCA_947683625.1 of Mallotus nudiflorus. Lineage (NCBI taxonomy): Eukaryota > Viridiplantae > Streptophyta > Magnoliopsida > Malpighiales > Euphorbiaceae > Mallotus > Mallotus nudiflorus. The sequence goes on from CANTUR010000958.1 coordinate 145,716, forward strand.
AATTTTACGTAAAAGACTTTAAAATAATTAAAAATGACTTTAATAAATAATAAACTAATTAAATAATCAAATATATATAAAAATTATTAACACTGTATATCCCGATGCAGTTTAAAATTATTTAAAAACTCGGGATATTACAGAATATAAATATCAATTAAATTCTAAAGGCAAATAAGCAAACAAATGATATTAAATCACATTAGTAGTACAATTCATTCAAATGCAAGTGCTTATGAAATATTCATTGATTTTTGTTGTGGTCTGACAAGACAAATATTGCTCCCGGGATTCATGTGAAACAATTGCCATTTGATTTTGCTGGCCAGCATATAATATGTGAATCATATGATTTTATTTTATCATTTTCATTTGCCATGTGATTTGAAAATATTTGCCAAGCCGGTCACAATATCCTTTTATATCCATATGCAAATGCTCATATGTGAATTTGCATTTAACTTGTAAACACTTATGTATAGATATAGTCAATCAATAAGCAAACCATATACATTTAAATAATCAAAAGGAAATTCACTTTAATCACAAAATTTTACCTAAGAATTCAATCAATATTTATACTCACTCTTTAAGATGTCAAACACTCTATGGATGATTTGAATCGTCTTCTCGAACTTCACCAATACTTTGGGATCCTAAAATATAACATATATTTAATTAAAAAAATATCTATGCTGATTGTTTATGTTTGGTATACAATTGAGATATGTTCTGTATATGTGTCAACTTAACATTTATGCATATTTTTCTCCTTGTTAGGCAGCTTGACCATACTAGACCTAGGAGTAAATAACTTTCATGAAATAACTCCAAATTACTTAATTCAATTTTTAACAAAAACTAGACACTCAGGGATATAATATATCCAAAAATCAACTCAATATATGCCTGCATAATAAATGGTGAATTGTTGAATTTAGACATGTGCTCTGCATAGAAACAGTTTGAGCATGTCTCAATAAATTTAGAATTTATCATGTTATACAAGTATAATTGCAAAACCATTTTTTCATAAACTTCATTGACACATAAATAAACAAATTTCATGTTTTATACTTTGTCTAATTTAGCTTCTAAGGTTCTCATATTAATCAAGGAAAATAGGTCTGCCTGTAGATGTTGTAAGCAAAACCAATCCCACTCCAAGGATGATTTCTTATTATACACCTATTATTTTATAAAACTACATCACATGGTTTTAGATAACATTTAGAGAAACAAAAATCATGTTATCACTTTGTCTAAATCAATCTCTAACATCCTCAAAATAATTAATCAACATCAGGTACCCTGTTAGAACAGTTACCTGAACCAGTCCCAAGTAAACTTCTATAGAGCTTCACATACTTAACATTTTGTAAAACCCTTTTACAGACACCAAATAAGACATAAACCCAAAAGTTTCATGTTTTACACTTCCCCTAATTTTTCTTTTATGGTCTCGAAAATTGGAGTGCAATCTACAGTTATAAACTAGAATTTTCAACATGAAGAGCACAATATTCATTATTAAATCAATTAACTTATTTTCCTTTTTAATTCTTCAATTAACTTGTTTCCCTTGCTAATTATTTTTAATTATCAAGATCAACATATCTAGATAGAAGAATTATACTAGAAAATAAGATGAATTTACTTACCTTTTTAAAATTAGAAAAACCTAGAATTTTCCCCTTTCTTCTTCTTCCTTCTCTTCCTCTTTTCCTTCTCCTTTCTTTCCTTTCTATTTTTTTTCCTTCCTTACACGTTTCCAGCCCCCTTTCCCTTACATTAATATATATATATATATTGTCAAGAGATATATTGAAGGTGGACAAGTAGAGTTTTCTATTTTTTTTTACCTCTCATACATATCCGCTACTTAAAATATTATTATTATTTTTATTATTACTACTACTACTACTACTACTACTACTACTACTACTATTGTCATTATTATATTATATTTTAATAAAATATCAAGCAAAAGTTTAAATCAATCCTCCTTCTATACAAAAGCTTAATTTAGTCTCTATAGTTACTTATGTAAATAAATCAACTAAATTCAGTTCTTTATATATTTATTTATTGACTAGCTTTTAATTTTATAATACTCCAAATACATCATATATTTCACATATTCAAGTATACCATTGCAAGACACTAAAATAAATGAAAGGATGTGGAATTCACATAGTCAAATGGAATGATTTTAGATGCATATATTCAAGTGAATTATATGTAATGCATGCAAATTTAAATGAAATATTTATGTTTAGGGTCAAGGATGTTATATAATCAGTTTCCATATTCATACAATGTTGTACTGTCAAGTGAGAAATAAGCTATTTTTTTTCAATTAACACCATATTTATTTATAAATTTTCATTATTAAGTATACATTTTGAATTGGTGGATAGAAATTGCATTAGCATATTTCAAAATTTGAATTTGATGAAGTACCATATATTGTTTTTGTTTTAATCACAATGGATTCCACAACAAGCTTTTATTAATGTATTGAACAAACTTAATTAAAATTTGGCCAAGGGAAATAAAGAAAAAAACAATAGCATATATATTAAAAGACTACATGACCAGCAAAGGCATGAAAGTCATGTAGAGCATGCCACAAAAAGTTAAAGAAATAAGAAAAACAAAACCACCCATGATGTTATAACCCGAATTTTTAATTAATTATTATATTTAAATGTGGAATTAATTAGTATTAATTTTTATTTGAATATTTATGAGGTTATTAATATTTGTGTAGTTTTATTAAATTTTGATTAATTGTTAAGTGTATAAATATTTTGGAAGAAATTTAGATTTTTAAAATATTAGAATATTATTATTATTTTTAAAGTTATTATTATTTTGTATAATTATTTTTTTTTAAAAAGTACAAAATAATTTTTTTTCTTTTTTCTTCTTCTTCCTCTCCTTTCTTTTCTATCTTCCTTTCTTTCTTTCCCTTCTCCCTCGCACAACCCGACAGCGCCAACCATCACCGCCACCATCACTGTCCAGCCATCACCACCATGTCGAACCGCCACCTACCGACGTTGCCGAGCCACCTGACACTGCTAGCACCTCCAGCCACCGGCGACACCACCCTCCTCTTCCTTCCCGATTTTCATTTCTTATCAGATTGTTGAAGGGCTCACCAGTGAAGTTTTTAGCCACCTCATATGACCGCTGCCGGTCTTAATTGGAAGCTCTCCCTCTAGGCTTTAAAACCCTTCCATTAATGCTTTAATTCGAGTCGGTAACAACTTCAATTTCAGTTGATTAATTTTAGGTTAGTTTTTAGTTATTTGTTTAATTGAGCTTGAATTTGATTTAATTACATGTAGTTGCTTTGAGATTATATGTAATCGAGGTTGAGATATTGCTAATTATGATTTTTAATTATTTTTCAAAATTTTTCAAAATTTTCAGGTTCAGGTTACTGTTCTAACCCAAAAAATTTTATATTTTTAATAAATTCTATTAATTATGTAGATTAAACTTTGTTAAGAAAGTTTTATGAAATTATGCATGGAAATTTAAATATGAATTTTAAAAGATTATGTATAAATATGTATTTTTAGAAAAAATATTAGAAATTGGTTAATTATTTTATTTTAATTAAAATTATTGTTAATTATTATGTTTTAGACTATTTTGATTAATAAAAGTGTAAAAATATTTTTTATAATTATTTTCCAATTATGAATTATTTAGTTGTTATTTTGAAAAATATATGAAAAATAAATTTATTTATTATTTTTGAGCCTAAATGAGCATTTTATTGTTTTTATGATAATAATAAGTGATTTTAATGATTATTTACAATTTATGCTAATTTATTTGTAAAATGGAAATTTTATGCTATTAGTAGATTTTATTAGCAAAATATTATTTAATAATTATAATTTTATTATTTATTTGGAAAATAAATTTCTTTAATATTTTTTTGATAAATTTTGGTGATTTGAGAAATTATATTATTTTATTATATATTTTTGAGATGTTGGTTCTTGGTTGGGCGTAAATTGTAGTTCAAGGGTTCAATTCAAGATGTTGAGTTTTGAAATATTTTGAAGTGTGTTTTTATGTAGAAATGACTCTTACTTTTAGTAAAGTGATATCAATTTTGCAAAGGAGATTCTATCGAATTTTTGGTAGATTTTTCATAAAATGTGACATCATGTATGTGTTTAGTTTTGAGTTATTAGAGTCGTATCTTAGATCGAGTCTTTTCTTAGAAATCTAGAATATATAAGATTGGAATTTTTTATTCTAATTATTTAATTTATTATTATTTTTCTATAGCCACGTTGAGACTGAGGCCTATAAGACAACGCCAGTCGAGTCATCACAAAGGATTGCACTCCACCTATGAGTTATTATTATATGTATGCATTGCATGTACAATTTTTATTATTGGCATCGATATTTTCTTTATAAATGTGAATTTATTTATGCTATGTTGCATTAAATATTAATTGTTATTGTTATTATATATATGTTTGTATATATATATAAAGGTGAATATTTATTTGTGTAAATTGAATGTTGTTTATATTTTAATATGATTTATTAATTTATTTTTAATATAATGTTTTTGGAGGATGGTAGTAGAACATGCTATCTAGTGGGCTACACTAGGACTTTTGTGCAGCAGTACACTAGATGCTAGACTATAAATTTTTATTGATATGAGATATGATTAAATTGATTATTGAAATGTGTGGTTAATGTAATATCTCATGTTTTTAAATATTTTTACACTGTACCGGGATATGCAGTGTTAATAATTTTTGTATATATATTATGATATTTTTATGAGTTGATATGTATTTAAAACCTATTTTAATTATTGTGTCTTATTTACAGTGCTTTACGTAAAATTTTCCCGATACTTTTATTTTCGGGGAAATTTTCACGTAAATAATTTATTATTAATTATTTTAAATATATTTTCGGACTTGCATGAACTCATACATATTTTAAAATATTAAACACCGTGTATACATGTAATTATTTATTTAATTAGGGTTTAATATTACCCTAATATTTTATTAATTATTTATTAGTTTTATTGTTATTTAATTATTTTTATTTAGTATAAATTATTAAAATATTAAATTATATGTGTGTGGTGTATATTTAATGTGTGTAATTTAATATTATTTTAATATATAGTATAAAGTATATATATATACATATAATACATCAAAAACCAAAAATTTTGGAAAATTACCGAATTGCCCCCCCGATCCCTCTCTTCTTCCCCGATCACTTCCTCACCGTCGTCCGCCCACCTGTCACGCCGTTCCCTTGCCATTGGTGTGCCGTCCGGTGTGCCACCACCTTCTCTAGCCTTCCTCGCCGCCTGTAGCAGCGGATTCCGGCGCTTGGAAGCCATTTTTGACCGGAGAAGCCGAAAGTCGAGCTAACGTCATTCACGACGATTCTGGCCACCATTTTTGACACCGCTGATCTCTTTTTTCTCCTTGAGTTCCGGTGAGTGTGATTCTAGCTTTGGTTTGAGCTTAAATGGTCTTGATTTGCTTAGGTTTCGAATTTTTTATTTCGGCCATATTAGGGGGTTTTCGATTATTTTGAGCTTTGAATTGATTGATTCATGAAAACTCCCTTCACAAATGTTGTTCCCAGTAGCTTAATATAAATTTATGAATTTTTTTGGAATTTTTGGAGATTAATTTGATTTTTGGGTATTTTTGAATATTTTAATATTATTTTTCTAATTTTCGGAAATTAATTAAATAAATTATGAAATTATGTTTTATAGTTAAATTAGGTGTTGAAATGAATTATAGGAATTTATTTGGAATTTTTATGTATTTATTTTGAATTATTGAAGTTTTATGTAATTTTGGGAAAATAGGGGTTAATTATGTTTTTAATTGAAATTAATTGGTTAATTGAGTTTAATTATTAATATTATTGATAAATATGTTGAGAAAATTAATTTTTGGATAATTATACTATTTTTGGTGAATTTTTGAGGTAATTTTAGTATATTTATATATATAGGGGTATTTTGGTAATTTTATCCTAAATTGACTAAAAATGTAATTTAATTGATTTTAATGGTTATTTAAGGTATAAAAATTATTTCTACAAATTATTTAGTATTTTTAACTAATTAAAACTATTTTTCGTGAATTATTTTTAATTATATATATAATATACGATTTTTCTAATAAAATGAGTTTTTATCGATTTTTACAGTGTTTTAAGGTTAATTATGTAATTTCTACCTACAAAAATGTATTTCTAGTTATAAGGGTATTTTTGGTATTTCTGGAATTATTCTGTGTTTGTAGACCCCCGGTCGATAGATTGTAGTCTGGAGTCCGACCGAGGGGTTGTGAATGAGAGGTGGTGTTTATTTTCGAAGTGTATTTCTTTACAGGGTCGGCTCTACTCTTTGAGTAGAGAGATATCCGTTTTACAGGGGAGGTTCTGTCGAATTTTTGATAGAAATCTCGTAAAACGTGATGTCCGGTCGAACCCTAATCTCAATTCTGTGTTTAATATTCTAGATCGAGTTCTAGGATTTTCTGTTAGGTTTATTCTGATTTCTGTCGTTATTGTTTATTTAGTTACGCTGAGACCGAGGCCTAGTGGACCAGGCCCGTCGGACCCATCTCGTGGAGCGCACTAGTGTGAGTTGCTATTTTATATATATATGCTTAGGATGCATGATTTAGAAATGCATGTTTTATTTTGATTAAATATGCATAAGTAATTTGATTATTTCTTAAGTTTATATTTAGTTTATTTTGGTTTATTTTTGGTATATATTAAATTATATGCATGTTTTGTTAATAAATTATATTTAAAATGTTTTTAAAATATATTTCTAGCTTAATTTATAATTTGATTGGATTCATTTGACATATATATACACGAAATATACCTGGTTTACTTTTGGTATATTTCCAGTATATATATGGTTTATATTGTTATTTTATTTAAATTCATGCATCAATTATTGTGAATGAATGTTTTATATTTATTAATGAAGAATATCAATAGAACGTGCTACCTAGTGGGCAGCACTAGGACCAGAGTACGTACCGATACGCCTATAGTATTTAGGCTATATTACTAACCATTTGTGGATATTGATTGATTATGATTATTTGATGTGTGAGATGTGATTGGGTGTGATTGCTGGAGCTCGGCTGACCAAGTGTCTCAGGGCCAATCACATTGACAGTCAGACTGCTGGAGCTCGGTCGACTTAGTGTCTCGGGGCCAGTCTACTGTCTAAATGGATTAAGTGGATATATTTGGAATAAGTGAGCCTGTATGGCTAGAGTGTTGTCTAACACCGATTGAGGTTTCGATATCATAGGGTTCTATTTGATCCTTCATAAACGATGATTTTAAATAAAAATATATAAAATGATTTTATTACATCTGTGTGTATTTGCCTGTATATATACATATTAGATATATACTGTTGACTGTATGCATTGTCATTTAGCATGCATGTATATATATTATAGTAATTCACTCAGTGAGGTCTGACTCCCCTCGTTGATTAATTTTTCAGGAGAGTCAACATCTTCAGACCTGAGTAGCAGGCCTATACGCCAGATTTCTTCCACCCCCCGGCTTCCTTGTGTAAACTGCTTACTTGAGTCTTATTTTTATAATCTAGACACTGCAGTAGTTGTAAATTAATTCGTGGGATTTTATGTATTTTATTTATGTGAGATATTGTATTATAATTGAACTGGACTTGTATAAAGATTTATATATATGAAATGATGAGTATTTGATTTAAATCCAGTTGGTGAAAATACTATTGTGATATTTATGATTTTTATTTCCGCTGCATTTGATATTGTTATTATTATTATTGTATGTTTTATTTTATTTTTTTTAGGCTTGCTACGGGTTCCGGATTCGAAAGAATTCCCGTTCCCTAGCGCCGGTCATGGCCCCTGTTTTGGGTCGTGACAGTTAAAGAGTGGTGTGACTATGGAAACTCGGTTGACTAAGTGTCTCGGAGCCAATCATACCAGTAGTAAAATTGCGGGAGTTCGGTTGACTCAATGTCTCAAGGCCAGTCTACTGTCAAAATTTGAGAAGAGAAATATTTTTAGATTAAATGAGTCTATTGGCTAGTGAGATTCAATGTTTGCGATTACGGAATATTTTAAGGTTCTATTTCGATCCTCCACATTAATTTCTATTAGTGTGTTGATATGAAAATTATTTTTAATCATTTACTTGAAATGCATGTATAAATTACATAAATATAAATATATAAATACTATATTGATGCTTGATTACTTGTATGCTTTATGTTGCATGTATATTTATAATAATAATTCACTCTGTAAGATCTGATCCCCCTAAATTATTTTTTTTAGGACTTATCTCATAAGATCTCTCATAAACTCTTTCTTCTATAGTTGATTTATGTAAATTTTAAACTAATTTTTTCTTATATTTTATTAGACGTTGCAGTAGTAATTTGTATTTGTAGTAGTATGTATTTGTTATAGTTTCTGATGATGATGTTGATAATAGTTGTGTACTTGTTTGGTGTAAAAATATTTTATTGAGATATTATTTATGGAATTCTTTATATCATGAAAAGTTTTAATTCTAAGGCATATTTATATGTCACGACCCAAAACTAGGAGTCATGACCGGCACTAGAGAACAGAAATTCTTTCTAATTCGGAACTCGTAGCAAGCCTTAAAAAAATAAAAACATGCAATAAATAGATAAAAGTACAATTGAATTAAAATTTTTCAAATCAATATATGAAAATGAATATTCAATATCTTTTCATAAATAAATATATATTCATACAGTGTTCAATTAAAATTCTCAGAGTAGAAGTGTCAAACAAAACTATACTCTTCTGATACAATAACACTACTACTGTAGTGTAATATCCTGAGTTTTAAATAATTTTCAACTGCATCGGGATATGCAGTGTTAATAATTTATATATATATATTTATGATTATTTAATTAGTTTGTCATTTATTAAAGTCATTTTAATTATTTTTAAGTCTTTTACGTCGTAAATAAATAAATATTAATCATTTTAAGCAGTTTTGTGAAGTTGCATGAGTCCATGCATGATTTTAAGTGTTGAATAAAAATATATATGTATACATGCATTTAAATTAAATTAGGGTTTATTTTAGTTAAATTAAACTATATTATATAGTTTTAATATTAATTAAATGTGTATATGTGTATATATATATTATTAAATATGTGTGTGGTGCATATTCATTGTGCATATAATATTATATATTAAAATAATATAGAGTATAAATATATATATATATATATACATATATACATATAATATATTTATTTAATATAAAGTTTGCCAAATTTACAAGTTTGCCATTATCTCCTTCTTCCTCTTCCCGATCGTTCTTCCTCACCTCCGGCCACTGCAACTCCGTTCCCTCATAGTCACTGTGCTTCTCGATATGCCACCTTCCCTTCCAGCTTGCTCTGTCGCCCCAAGCTTCCATTTCCGACATCGTTTGGCTGAATTTTCTTCAAGTAACCGAAAGTTGCTCCCATCACCGATCACCACCATTCCGGCCACCGTTTTGGGTGCCACTGGTCTCTATCTCTTCCTTGAGCTCCGGTGAGTCCATTTCCAAGCTTTGTTTCCCTAGGTTTTGAATTTTCATTTTCGGCCAATTAGTGTTCTTGAATTTTTTTGAGCTTAGATTTCAATGATTCATGCAAACTTCCTTCACAAATATTAATCCTAGTAGCTCAATCTACATGCTTTAATTTTTGTGGAATTTTTGGGAATTATTTTGATTTTTGGGAATTTTTGATTATTTTATTAATATTTTCTAATTTTCGTAAATTAATTAATTAAATTATGAAATTGTGATTTATGGTGTTTATAGGTGTTGAAATGCATTTTAGAAATTTATTTGTAATTTTTATGATTTTTAAATAATTATTATGAATTTATTTAGTTTATGTGATTTTTGGAAAATTAGGTTAATTATGTATTTTATTGAAATTAATTGGGTAATTGAGTATATTTGTTGATATTATTGAATTAGAAGTTGAGAAATTAATTTTTGAGTAATTATATTATTTATGGTGAATTTTTGAATAATTATAGTGAATTTATATATATTAGGGGTATTTTGGTAATTTGACACTAAATTGGCTAAAAATATAATTAAATTGGTTTTAATAGTTATTTGAGGTATAAAAATGATTTCTACAAATGATTTAGTATTTTTAACTAATTAAAACTATTTTTTGTAAATTATTTTCAAATTATATATAATATACTATTTTCTAAATAAATGAGTTTTTATCGATTTTTAATATGTTTTAGGGTTAATTATGTAATTTGGAATTATAAAATGAATTTCGGTTAATATTTATGAATTTATTGAGAATTGTCAATTTTTATTAATATTTTATTAAAATTAGGGTTTTATTGTATTTATCGGATAAATAATTATTTTCAATGTTTAAATACCTAGTTCCTATACTTTGATATATAAAGGGCATTTTTGGTATTTCTGGCATTTTCATGTGTTATGTAATTATCTCGTGAATTGTGAACCTCGGTCGATAGAATTGTAGTTTGGAAGTCCGATCGAGGGATTTTGTGACTATTTTTATTCGAAGTGTGTTTCTTTGCAGGACCGGATCTACTCTTTGAGTAGAGAGATGTCCGTTTTATAGGGGAGGTTCTGCCGAATTTTTGATAGAATTCTCGTAAAACATGATATCCGGTCGAATTCCTATTCTGATTTTGTGTCCAATATTCTTAGATCGAGTCTCTAGGGATTTCGATAGATTTATTCTAATTCCGTATTATTGTTTGTTTATTTAGTTGCGCCGAGACCGAGGCTTAGTGGACCAGGCCCATCGGACCTGTCTCGAGGAGCACAATAACAGTGAGTTGTTATTCTATATATACTTGTATTAGGATTGCATTTTTTAGAAATGTATGATTTATTTTATAAATTATGCATAAATGGGTTAATTATTGCTTAGGTTTATTTTTGGTATATTTTGGTATATCCTTGGTATATTTTAAATTATATGCATGTTTTATTAATGAATTATTCTTAAAATGTTTTTAAGTATATTTAAAGTTTATTTTATAATTAAATTGAATTTATTTGACGTATATATACTGGAAATATACTTGGTTTATTTTTGGTATATTTCTAGTATATATATGGTTTATATCGTTATTTTAATTCATGTTATGCATCATTTATTTTATGAATGTATGAATTTATTTTTAAATGAAGGATATCAATAGAACGTGCTACCTAGTGGGCAACACTAGGACCGAGTACGTACTGGTATGACGATAGATTTTAGGCTATATTACTAACCTATTTATGGATTATGATCGGATTGATTTATATGATGTGAGATGTGATTTGAGAGTGTGATTGCTGGATCTCGGTTGACCAAGTGTCTCGGGGCCAATCACACTGATAGTCAGACTGCTGGAGCTCGGTTGACTTAGTATCTCGGGGCCAGTCTACTATCCAAATGGAACAAGTGAATTTATTTGGAATAAGTGAGCCTGTATGGCTAGAGTGTTGTCTAACACTATTTGAGGTTGCGATCATCTAGGGTTCTATTTAATCCTTCATAATCGGACATTATTTCAGTATTTAAATAAATGATTTAGCTGCATCTTTGTGTTTTTGCATGTATATATATTTATTGTATATACTATTGAATGTGTGCATTGTCATTTAGTTATGCATGTATATATATTCTAACAATTCACTCAGTGAGGTTTGACTCCCCTCCGTTGACTATTTTTCAGGAGAGTCTTCGTCTTCAGACTTCAGTAGCAGACCTATATGCTGGATTTCTTCTGCCCCGACTTTACTATGTAAATTGCTCACTTGACTTTATTTTATATTCTAGACACTGTAGTAATTGTAGTCGGTTATGAGACTTATGTATTAAGTTTGTATGAAATATGAATTTTAAAGATTTGTATTAAAAGATTATTTATATATAAGATGAGTTTGTTTATTTAAATCTATTGGTGGATTATTATTTTATGTTATTTACGATATTTATTTCCACTGCGAGTTATTTTATTTATGTTATTATTATTGCATGTTTTTATTTTATTTTAAAGGCTTGCTACGGGTTTTGATTTGAAAGAATTCTCATTCCCTAGTGCCGATCATGCCCCTGTTTTGGGTCATGACATGTAGTTTTTAGAATACAAATCAGAGTTCAAAATATACATTTACATAAAATAGCCGGGACGGAAGAACACTGGCGAAGAAACTCTACTTCTAAAATCTGACGATAGAAGATCTCGTGAAAAAAAAAATTTTAGGGAGGTCAGACCTCACTGAATGAATTATTATACTATATATACAAGCATCTAGACCAAATCCAGTCAGGCATTCTTATATATATATATATATATACACGCATTTCACACAAATGCCAAACTTTGCTTTTATAAATATAATACATACAGAAAATATTTATTTTAATACATTAAGGATCAAACAGAACCCTATTGATCGCAACCTCAATCAACCATATCCTCACTCTAGCCAAACAGACTCACTTAAATCCAAGTAAATCACTTATTCCATTTTGGACAGTAGACTAGCCTCGAGACACTAAGTCAACCGAGCTCCAACAGTTTGACTATTAGTGTGATTGGCCCCGAGACACTTGGTCAACTGAGTTCCAGTAATCACACTATCAATCACGTTACATCTCACAAATCAATCAAATCATCTCAATCTCAATCAAATCATAATTCACCATAAGTGATCCTCACTCAATCCTAAATCTATCGCACCGGTACATACACGGTCCTAGTGTTGCCCACTAGGTAGCACGTTCTATTGATATCCTTTATTTAAAAATAAATCATATATCTAGAAAATAAATAATATAGGATGACATTCATACTAGCAAAATAAAGCATATATATGCCAAAAATATACTTAAAATAAACTAAGTATATTTCAAGTATATATATGTAAAATAAATTCAAATCAATCATAAAATATACTAAAATAAACCAATAATATACTAAAAACATGCTATATTTAAATCAGTAATTAAACATGCATATATTTGAGAATATATCAGAAATATACCATAATATATTTACAAAAACAAATTAAGTACAAATTAATAATATGACATGCATTTATTTAGGAATATACCTAAAATATACTGAAAATATACCTAAAGTATACTAATCATTTAATAAAATAATTATGAATAAATATACATTTAAAACGTGTACATATATACTAAAATATACCAAAAATAAACCTAATTACCTAGTATGCATATATCAAAAATAAACCCTAAATATATCAAAGATATTGTAAATGTATATAGAAAATATGCACCATATACATCAAGATATACTAAAAATAAACTAAGATTATACCAAATCATATTATAATTTAAATCACTTTTAAAAGCATATAATGAAAATGAAAAATCCTAATTCATGCACCCTATATGCAATACATATATATATAGTATAATAACTCATAGATTAGCGCTCCATGAGACAAACTCGGCGGGTTTGGTCCGTAAGGCCTCTGTCTCAGCGTAGTTAGAAAAATAAAATAACAACCATCAGAATAAATTCTAACTCTACACTTCTAAAATTACTATAAAAAGACTCAATAAAAAATTCAAAACTAGACTCGGACCGGTTGTCATGTTTTACGAGAAATCTATCAAAATTTCGACAGAGTCTCCTCTGTAAAACGGACATCTCCCTACAAAAGTAGAGCCGATCCTGCACAGAAAACACACTTCTAAAATCACTAAATACTCAACACCCTGGGTTAGGACTCCAAACTCCACAAATCCCCAACCGAGGCTCACAAGTCATAAATCAACCATATGAACAGTAAAATAATAAAAACCATAAAAACCAGTAAAAATATTTGAAAGTCTTTGTTTTCCAACTAAAACATAAAAGTCTAATTTAAATAATATTTGATAATAAAAATTTATAAATGGAATAAAATTCCCATTTTACAATTAAATTGTACATAATATTTAAAAATCACAATTTAACATCACAAAAAATAATAAAATACACATTTAATTCTTAAATAGCTTAATTATATAATAAAATTAGTTTAAAACCCATTTTATTTCCAAAATAATATATAATATATTATTTGAAAACAACTTTTGAAAAATAGTATTAATTAGTTAAAAATAGTAATTAATTTGTAAAAAATCATTTTATTACCTTAAATAATTATAAAATCCACTAAAACCTAATATTTAACTATAATTAACACAAAATTACACATTTACCCCTTTAATATAAAATATCCAATATACTAAATAATTTCCTCAAAAATTATAGAAATTCATTAAAATCATTTAATCAACATATAATATAGTAATATCAACCAAAGCACATATTTAACCAATAATTTCAACAAAAATACTTATTTAACTTAAATATTCAAAATACACATAAATTATATAAAATTCCATAAAAATTATATAAATTCATAAAAATTATTTTATCAACAAATAACATTCTAATATCAACTAAAACACAAAATTAAACTCTAAATTCAACCAAAATACACATTTAATTTAATACTCCAAAATGTACATAAAATATAAATATTTATAAAAATTATATAATAATTCCCAAAAATTAATTTCTCAACATTATAATTACTAACAATATATAACAACAATAATTTACCCAAATTTGAAATTAAAATAATTAATTAACAAAAAATTTAATAATTAATAATTAAATATAAAATAGTCAAAAATTAACCAAAATAACTTAGATCAACTCAAAATTAACCAAATAATCAAACTAAATACTGAATAATTAAATAAATAATATTTAAGTTAACTAAAACTCAAAATCAACCTAAAACTACCAAAAACAACCACCTAACAACTAACATTAACTACCACCAACACACACTTACCAAGCAAGAAGATCAAAGACAAAAGGATGCTGCAAGTGTTGGAGCTGCTGCCATGTTCGGTGACAGTAGGTGGTGGTGGTGGTGGCAGAGCTGGGCATCACGGTAGAAGGCGACGGCAGCTGGTGGTCTTCACGCAAGGAGAAAGAGGTTGCTGCTGGTGTTACTATCCCACGGCTTCAACAGCCCTCTCCAATGGTTGTCGGCATCCAGAGGAAGGAGGAGATGTTGGTGGTGGTGAGAGGCGGTTCGGTAAGAGGCACACCGACAGGGGAGGTCGGATCCTCGCAGGAGGGAGAAGAAATTTGGTTCTGAAATTTTTTTTTCCTTTATAATTGTGTGTGTGTGTATATATATACACACACACACTTTATCAAACTTAAGGTTATAAAATAATATTACTTTATGTCAAAAAATTTCCCACCACACAAAAAAAAAATATTTTATTTATATATATATACACACACACACATAATCTCACACACATATAATCATACCCACATAAAAATAACCACATAAAATATCATTTAAAAATAACAATAATAAAAACCATAATTATTAAATAATTAATAATACAAATAATGCATATTTAATAAAATAAAAATAATAGAAATAATAATACTCATAAACTAGTGTTATTAAAATAATATTAATGATAAAAATAAAAATAGTAACCATCATAATAATAACACAACACAATTGTTATTAAAAAAGTAATATTTATGAAATTATTTATTAATGTAATAATGTAAATCAATAAAAATAAAATAACAATGGTGTACTCAAAATATTAAAAATTTTCAAATCACATAAATTAATAAAATAATGTTAGTACTTAAAAATAATATTAAAATATCCATGCACTAAATTAACATTATTAAAATAATAGTATTCAAAAATAATAAATATGCATAATGGAATTTAAACGTCCAAAATAATAAATTCCAAATTAATATATTTACGTAGAAAATTAAATTAAATATAAAATAATGATAATAAATCACAAAATAGTAAAATAATTAAATATAACTTTTAAACTTTATTAACACTACATATCTCATTATTTAATAAAATAATTTAAAAACCAGGGTTATTACATTATATTTATGTATTTGTTGAGTTTTATAGTTTAGGCTTCCTACGGTTTTGGGATTCTTGCGAATTCCCATTTCAATAGTGCCAGTCATGACTCTTGGGTTTGGGTCAGGACAAAGTTGGTATCAGAGTCTAGGTTTAGTATGGTTTGACCTAGGTTGTTAGAGTTTGAGTTTTCTTTAAAACTATTGCAGTAATTAGGTTCAATTATGTCTTTGAAAGTCTTCCTTGCTTCAGAATTTCATGTAACTATTAGGATGTTTATTTTTGTCTGAATAGTGGTTGTTTATGTTCTTTTTAGAATGAGGAAGAGAGCGCAAATTGCTCCACTAGCTGATGAGGCTGAGGATGAGGAGTCCTTCTAGGATTAGATTCTAGCTTATGAGTCGCTAGTTAGGCATGGGGTAGAGGTAGAGGTAGATCCAGAGGAGCGACAAGTCACTGTGGATAGAGAGAGCAATAGGATGAGGAACATGCAAGCCATGATTTTGAGGAAGATGCTTTTGCACCAAGAGTTCAACAAGATGCAACAGCTATACCCCAGGTCATACCACCTTTGCAGCCTCTTTACTAGTAGGGAGTTTAGGGTATGTCAGAACTAGACGCAACTTTGTTTTACTCTAGAGTCGGTAGCATATCCTTTGATAGGACTTCAGACCTGCTCAATTTTCTTCACGTGATTGAGTCAAGGACTTGGACTATATACATAAAGTATCAATGAATTCTAATTTTCAAGTTATATGTTGAGAGGCCAACGTTAGATTGGTTTGTTTAGGTGATCTAGCCCCACATGACTACACTGACTTAGGCTTAGTTCAGAGACCAATTCATAAGATGATTCTGCCTAGAGCCGATGCGGATGAGTTACAAATTCTGGCTGACAAATATTTCTAGAGGCGACAGGTCAATAGAGGAGTACACTAGAAGTTTCTTTGGTTATTTAGATATGCCGAAGATATAATGAGGGATCAATATTTTACTATCACCACTTGTGTTACTAGGTTGGGTTCTACATTCACTGGGATGCCTATTATGGCTTAACTCTTGAGTCAGTGATTGAGATAGCTAAGGAGATGAAGCTTAGGCTTATAAGTCAAGGAGTTATGCCTAATTTCTACTAGATGGGAGGTACTAGAGTAAGGCGATATCAGGATACCCCATATTTAATATTTCATATTGGCTCTAATAGTCAGCCCAGATGATCTATTCAGTAGGGCCGAAGACCTCAGTAGAGAGTCTAAGTGCTACCAGCACTAGTAATGGGCAAAATTTTGGATATGATAACACAGGATTTACAACCGGTGCCTGCTAGACATATAGGAGAGTCCATCTGGGACTGTGTTATATAGCTTCAAAGGCATGTTTTTGACATAGACAGATAGGACATTTTGCCAGATCTTGCCTTTATTCAGGTTTTTAGCAGCAGTTTCCCTAGTTATCTTCAGCTAGAGTAGCTCCAGCTCAGTTTCAGCCGCCGCCATTCTAGTACCCAAACACTTCTCAATTTGTAGCCCAACAGGGGTGAGGTAGAAAGGCTAGAGGTAGTGCTAGAGGATTTGAATGGGCTTCTACTAGCCAGTAAGGAGGCCAGAGTCTTTAATCTCATAGAGCAGGATGCTCAGGCATCCAACGCAATGGTAGTAGGTACACTTTTGATATATTTTATTGATGCTAGAGTTTTGATTGATCCAACTGCTATCCATTCTTTTTTATCCCTTGTGTTTGTTATAAAATTAGGTTGATAAGCTGCAAAGATGGCAATTCCTTTATCGGTTACCACACCTCTAAGTGATTTATTGAACGCCAACGTGATTCTTCTTAGATGTTTTGTGTTGGTAAAAGGCTGAGAGCTACCTGTGGACTTAGTATTGCTAGATGTAATGGATTTTAATGTAATTCTAAGTATGGACTGGTTGTCTCAGCATCATGCTCTAGTGGATTGTTATAGCAAGGAGGTAATTTTTAGAATTCCAGGTGTAGAGGAATTTAAGTTTATGGGTGGTAAGAGTTCTACACCTCAAAATCTTATTTTTGCTATTATGGTAAGGAAAATACTGAGAAAAGGGTGTCAGGGATACTTGGCATTAGTCAGGGATACTACAATAAAACTGACATCCATCTCAGATGTTCATGTAGTATGTGAGTTTCCAAATGTCTTCCCTAATGAATTGCTGGGTTTACCACCTTACAGGGAGATTGAATTTTGTATTGATGTGGTTCCAAGCATAGCTCCTATCTCTATGCTGCCTTATAGGATGACTTTTATAGAGTTGAAAGAGTTAAATGAGTAGTTGCAAGATTTGCTGGACAAGGGTTTCATAAGACCTAGTACTTCTCATTGTGGTGCACCAGTTTTATTTGAGAAGAAGGATGATACTCTAAGACTGTGCATTGATTATAGAGAATTAAATAAGGTGACTATTAAGAACAGGTATCCTCTTTCGAGGATAGATGATTTGTTTAATCAGCTTCAAGATGCATAGTTCTTTTCTAAGATCGATTTGAGGTTAGGCTATCATCAGTTATGGATTTATGAGGCTGATGTTCTTAAAATGGCATTCCGTACTAGATATGACCACTATGAGTTTATGGTGATGTTCACCAGTAGCCTTTATGGATTTGATGAATAGGGTGTTCAGACCCTTTGTGGATCAATTTATAGTAAAATTCATTAATGATATACTGATGTATTCGAAGAATATGAAAGAGCATCTATATCACTTGAGAACTATACTACATACACTAAGGGAACATTAGCTTTATGCTAAGTTCTCAAAGTGTGATTTTTGGTTGGAAAGTGTAACATTCATTAGGCATGTAGTGTCCAAGGATGGCATTTAGGTGGATCCATAAAAGATTAAAGTAGTGTCTAAGTGGCCTAGACCGTCAATAGTCACTGAGATTAAGAGTTTCTTAGGTTTGGCTAGGTATTATAGGAGGTTTATCTAGGATTTCTCAAGGATTACAGCACTTATGACTCGCCTGACTCGGAAGAATGTGAAGTTTATATGGTCAGACGTATGTGAGAACAACTTTTAACTATTAAAGGAGAAGTTGACTATAACTCCATTATTGATTTTGCTCAATGGAGTAGACAAGTTCACTGTGTATTGTGATGCTTTCAGAGTTGGCCTAGGTTATGTGTTGATGCAGAATGGAAGGGTAGTGTCTTATGTTTCTAGGCAGTTAAAGAAGCACGAGTAGAACTATCCTACTTATGACCTAGAGATGGCTGCTGTAATCTTTGCTCTCAAGATTTTGAGACATTATTTATACAAGGTAACATGCAAAATCTATACTAATCACAAGAGTCTGATATATATCTTTCAGTAGAGAGGTTTGAATCTCAGATAGAGAAGATGGCTAAAACTTCTAAAGGATTATGACTGTGATGTCTTATACCATTCAGGCAAGGCTAATATGGTAGCAGATGCCTTAAGTAAGAGGTCCTCGAGCAGTCTTGCTCACATCAGTTAATCCAAGAGAGAAGACTGTTAATCCAAAAGATGCATAAGTTGGTGGATCAAGGTTAGTGATGAAGATAACCTAGTTAGGAGGATTGTTAGCTCAATTTAGAGTTAGATCAGTGTTGTGGGATAGGATTAAAGCAGCTTCGAGCTAAGATCTTAATCTGGTTAAGCTTATGGAGAAAGTTCATAAAGGAAAGTTCACTGATTTTAATCTTAATGAAGAAGGTGTGCTATGGATCAGTAGGAGATTTTATGTTCCTAATGTGGATAATTTAAGAGAAGAGATATCGAAAGAAGTTCATTTTACAGCCTATAGTGTACATTGTGTTCCACTAAGATGTACCACAATATTAAGAATCTTTACTGATGGGATGCAATGAAGATAGATGTAGTTGAATTTATTTCTAAGTGCTTGACCTGACAGTAAGTGAAAGTAGAGCATCAGAAGCCATATAGAAAGCTTTAATCTCTTCTGATCCTTAAGTGGAAATGGGACAAAGTCATTATGGATTTTATGACAAGATTGCCTCGTTCAAAGGTTGGATACGATTCTATTTAGGTGATAGTGGACAAGTTGACCAAGTCAGCTTAATTTCAGTCAGTTAAAGCTATTTTTTCGGTGGCCAAGTTGGTTGGGCTATACATTAAGAATATTTTATGTCTTCATGGGGTGCATGTTTCCATTATTTTTTATAGATATTTGGTGTTTATCTCTCAATTTTGGCGGAAGTTACTAGAAGTGATGGGTACCAAGGTTGATTTCAGTACTATTTTTCATCCTCAAATAGATGGTCAGTCTGAGAGCACTTAAAGATATGTTAGGATGATCATCTACCACTGGTAGATATTGGTTATAATAATAGCTACCATAGCAGTATTGAGATGACACCATATAAAGCATTGCATAGAAGGAAATATAGATCTCCTTTATTTTGGAATGAAGTTGGGTAAAGAGAATTAACTAGACAAAAAATTATTCAGGACACATATGAGAAGGTCACTTTGTGTAATAACCCAAGTTTTTAAATTATTTTATTAAATAATGAGATATGTAGTGTTAATAAAATTTAAAAGTTATATTTAATTATTTTACTATTTTATGATTATAATTATTATTTTAGGTTTAATTGAATTTTCTACGTAAATATATTATTTTGGAACTTATTATTTTAGACGTTTAAATTGTATTGTGAATATTTATTATTTTTGAATACTACTATTTTAATAACATTAATTTAGTACATGGTTATTTAAATGTTATTTTGAAGTGTTATTTTATGTGTATATTATTGTGTGATGTGTGTGTGTCTATATATTTATATATGTGTGAAAATATGTGGTAGAGAATTATTTAACATAAAGTATTATTATTATAACATAAAGTTTTATTAATATAATATATATATATATACACACATGCATGCCATGTATGAACAAATACATACATTACATATACTAAAACACCAAAACACACAGAACAAAAAAAAAGAAAGAAACGTGAAGAACATATTATGAAGAAACCAAAAAATCACAGTAAGCTTCCTTCCCCTGCCATCTCGTTCTCTACCTATCATTGTGCCTCCATCACTTCCGACCACCATTTCTTGAGCTTCCGATCTCTTTCTTCTCCTCTAACACAGGTGAGTACTAATCTAGTTTCGTTTTGAGCTCAAAACGTCCATTTCTTGAGTTTTTGTGAATTTTAGTTTTTGAGTTTTAGGGTTTTCCATTTTTTTTAAGCTTGATCTTGATGATTCACACAAGTTTCCTTCACCAAAGTTGATCTTGGTAGCTTAATCTACATATCTATATTTTTGTATTAATTTTTGGGATTTATTTTAATTTTTGTGATTTTTGGAATATTTTATTATTATTTAGTTAATTTTTGAAAATAAATTCTATAAATTATGAATTTGGTTAAATTATTGTTATTATATATTGTTATTAATTTTGGTGTTGAGAAATTAATTTTTGGGATTATTATATAATTTTTATAAATATTTTTAGTTTATGTAAATTTTGGAATATTGAATTAAATGTGCATTTTGATTGAATTTAGAGTTTAATTTTGTGTTTTAGTTGATATTAGAAGGCTATTTGTTGATAAAATAATTTTTATGAATATATATAATTTTTATGGAATTTTATACAATTTATGTGTATTTTGAATTATTAGATTAAATATGTATTTTTATAGAAATTGTTGGATAAATATGCGTTTTGGTTGATATTAGTATAATATATGTTGATTAAATAATTTTAATGATTTTATAATTTTTGAGGAAATTAATTAGTATATTGGATTTTTTTATTATAGGGGTAAATGTGTAATTTTGTGTTAATTATAGTTAAATATTATGTTTTAGTTGGTTTAATAATTATTTAAGGTATTAAAATGATTTTTTTTACAAATTAATTACTATTTTTAACTAATTAATACTATTTTTCAAAAATTGTTTTCAAATAATGTATTATATATTATTTTGGAAATAAAATGGGTTCTAAATTAATTTTATTATATAATTAAACTATTTATGCAATTAAATGTGAATTTTATTATGTTATGTTGAATAATTGTAAAATTGAATTTTTATTAATATTATATAATATTTGAGATTTTATTAGTTAAATTGTGATAATTTTGGAATATTATGTAAATAATAAGTGCATTTGTTATTTTGAGATTAAATATGTATTTTATTATTTTTGTGATGCTAAATTGTGATTTTAAATATTATTTGCAATTTATGTTAATTTAATTGTAAAATGGAGATTTTATTCCATTTATGAATTTTATTATCAAATATTATTTAAATTTGACTTTTATATTTTAGTTGGAAAATAAAGGTTTTTAAATATTTTATTTGATTTTTAATGATTTTATTATTTTACTGTTAATATTATTGATTTGTGAATTGTGAACCTTGGTTGGGCATTTGTGGAGTTTGGAGTCCCAACTCGAGGTGTTGAGTATTTTGTAATTTTAGAAGTGCGTTTTCTATGCAGGATCGGCCTTACTTTTGTAGGGAGATGTCCATTTTACAAAGGAGATTCTGCCGAAATTTTGGTAGATTTCTCATAAAACGTGACAAACGATCCGAGTCTAGTTTTGAATTTTTGATTGAGTCTGTCTATAGTAATCTTAGAAGCATAGAGTTAGAAATTTATTTTGATGATTATTATTATTATTTTATTTTTCTAGCTGCGCTGAGACCGAGACCTATTGGACTAGGCTCGCTGAGTCTGTCTTGTGGAGCGCTAATCAGTGAGTTATTATACTGTATATATATGTATTGCATCTAGGATGCATGACTTAGGAATTTTTTCATTTTCATTATTTGTTTTTAAAAGTGATTTAATTTATAATATGATTTGGTATAATTTCTGTTTATTTTTAGTATATTTTGATGTATAGATCCACATATTTTCTATATACATTTATGGTATCTTTGGTATATATAGGGTTTATTTTTTATATATGCATGCTAGATAATTAGGTTTGTTTTTAGTATATTTTAGTATATATACATGTTTTAAATATATATTTATTCTTAATTGTTTTATTAAATGATTTGTGTACTTTAGGTATATTTTTGATATATTTCCAAATAAATGCATGTTTTATTATTGATTTAAACCTAGCATCTTTTTAGTATATTATGGGTTTATTTTTGTATATTTCATGATTGATTTGAATTTATTTTACATATATATACTTGAAATATATTTAGTTTATTTTAAGTATATTTTTGGTATATATATGGTTTATTATGCTAGTATGAATGTCATCCTACATTATTTATTTTATGGATGTATGATTTGTTTTTAAATGAAGGATATCAATAGAATGTGCTACTTAGTGGGCAGCATTAGGACCGTGTACATACCGGTGCTATAGATTTAGGATTAAGTGAGGATCACTTATGGTGAATTATGATTTGAATGAGATTAAGATGATTTGATTAATTTATGATTTGAGATGTGA
This sequence comes from Mallotus nudiflorus, assembly GCA_947683625.1. Lineage (NCBI taxonomy): Eukaryota > Viridiplantae > Streptophyta > Magnoliopsida > Malpighiales > Euphorbiaceae > Mallotus > Mallotus nudiflorus. Next base: position 169,260 of record CANTUR010000958.1, read on the forward strand.
TATGATTGATAGTGTGATTGCTGGAGCTCAGTTGACCAAGTGTCTCGGGCCAATCACACTGACAGTCAGACTGCTGGAGTTCGATTGACTTAGTGTCTCGGGGCTAGTCTACTGTCCAAAATGGAATAAGTGATTTGCTTGGATTTAAGTGAGCCTGTATGGCTAGAGGGATTATATGGTTGATTGAGGTTGTGATTAATAGGGTTCTATTTGATCCTTCATGTATTAAAATAAATGTTTTCTGCATTTATTATATTTATAAAAGTAGAGTTTGGTAATTGTGTGACATGCGTGTATATGCATATATATATATATATATACATACATATATACATAAGAATGCTTGACTGGATATGGTTAGATTGCATGTGTATATAGTATAATAATGCACTCAGTGAGGTCTAACCCCCCTCAATTATTTTTTTTAGGAGATCCTATATCGTGAGACCTTAGTAGTAGAATTCTTCGTTGATGTTCTTCCGTCCTGACTATTTTATATAATGTATATTTTGAACTCTGATTTGTATTCTAGAAACTGCAGTAGTATTGTTATTGTATCAGAAGAGTATTATTTTGTTTGATACTTTATATTTTGAGAATTGTATTTGAACACTGTATAAATATATATTTATTTATGAAAAGATATTGAGTATCCATTTTTATATATTGATTAAAAAAATTTTAATTCTATTGTAGTTTTTATTTATTTATTGCATGTTTTTATTCTTCTAAGGCTTGCTACGGGTTTCGAATTCGAAAGAATTCCCATTCTCCAGCGCTGGTTATGGCCTCGGTTTGGGTCATGACACTTTGATCAGAAAGAGATTAGAAATAATAGCTAGCAGACATAAGAGTTATATAGACCCAAAGCGCAAGGATATGGAATTTCAAGTTGGAGACTATGTATTCTTGAAGGTGTCAACAATGAAGGGTATTATGAAATTTGACAAAAAGGGAAAGTTAACACCGATATATGTAGGACCTTTTTAGGTATTGGCATGGTTGCATATCAGTTGGCTTTGCTTTTGAATTTTTCTCAGGTGCATCAAGTGTTCCACGTGTTGATGCTCAGGAAGTATAATTTGGATTCTTTGCATATTTTGCAGCCCTAGAATATAGAAGTGAATGAAGATCTGACATACAAGGAAGAACTAGTGGCTATTGTTGACTATCAAGTTTGACAGTTGCATTCTAAATAGATTTCGATGGTCAAAGTCTTATGAAGGAGTAATAATGTGGAAGAGCACATGTGATAGATTGAGGCAGAGATACGGGTGGCATATCCTTATCTGTTTCCTCGATAAACCCTGTATTCCTTTTTATTTATTAAAATTTGAGGATGAATTTTTGTAAAGGGAGAAGATTATTATAACCCAAATTTTTAATTAATTATTACATTTAAATGTGGAATTAATTAGTGTTAATTACTATTTGAATATTTATGAGATTATTATTATTTGTGTAGTTTTATTAAATTTTGATTAATTTTTAAGTGTATAAATATTTTGAGAGAAATTTAGATTTTTAAAATATTAGAATATTATTATTATTTTAAAATTTATTATTATTTTGTATAATTATTTTTTTAAAAAAGTACAAAATGATTTTTTTCTTTTTCCCCTCCTTTCTTTTCTGTCTTCCTTTCTCTCTTTCCTTTCTCCCTCGAACAACCTAACAGCGCCAACCACCACCACGTTGAACCGCCACTTGCCAACGTTGCCGAGCCACCCGACATCTCCAGCACCTCCAACCACCGACGACACCACCTCCTCTTCCATCCTGATTTTCATTTCTTGTCGGATTATTGAAGAGCTCATCGTCAACGTTTCCAGCCACCTCAGGCAATGCCACCGGTCTTGATCGGAAGCTCTCCCTTTGGGCTTCAAAATCCCTCCATCAATTGCTTCGATTTGAGCCAGTAGCAACTTCAATTTTGGTTGATTGATTTTAGGTTAATTTTTAGTTATTTGTTTAATTGAGCTTGAATTTGATTTTATTACATATAGTTGCTTTGAGATTATATATAATTGAGGTTGAGATCTTGCTAATTATGATTTTTAATTATTTTTCAGAATTTTTTGGGTTCAGGTTATTGTTTCGGCCCAAAAAATTTTATATTTTTAATAAATTCTATTAATTATGTAGATTAAACTTTGTTAAGGAAGTTTTGTGAAATTATGAATTTTTAAAGATTATGTATAAATATGTATTTTTGGAAAAATATTAGAAATTGATGAATTATTTGATTTTAATTAAAATTGTTGTTAATTATTCTGTTTTAGACTATTTTGATTAATAAAAGTTTAAAAATAATGTTTATAATTATTTTTCAATTATTAATTATTTAGTAGTTATTTTTTAAAATATATGAAAAATAAATTTATTTATTATTTTTGAGCCTAAATGAGCATTTTATTATTTTTATGATAATAATAAGTGATTTTAATAATTATTTACAATTTATGATAATTTATTTATAAAATGGAAATTTTATGCTATTAATAAATTTTATTAGCAAAATATTATTTAATAATTAGAAATTTATTATTTATTTAGAAAATAAATTTCTTGAATATTTTTATGATATATTTTGTTGATTTGAGACATTATATTATTTTATTGTATATTTTTGTGATGTTAGTTCTCGATTGGATGTGAATTGTAGTTGGGGGTCTAACCCGAGATGTTGAGTTTTAAAATATTTTGAAGTATATTTTCGTGCAGGAATGATTATACTTTTAGTAGAGAGATATCCGTTTTACAAAGGAGACTCAGCCGAATTTTTGATAGATTTCTCGTAAAACTTGACATTGGGTCTGTGTTTAGTTTTGAGTAATTAGAGTCGTGTCTTAGATCAAGTCTTTCCTTAGAAATCTAGAATATATAAGATTAGCATTTTTATCCTAATTATTTTATTTATTATTATATTTCTAAATGCATCGAGATCGAGTCCTACAGGACCAGACTAGTCGAGTCATCATAGAGAAGTGCACTCTACTTGTGAGTTATTATTATATGTATACTTTGCATGTAGAATTTTTATTATTGGCATCCATATTTTCTTTATAAATGTGAATTTATTTATGCTATGTTGCATTAAATATTAATTGTTATTGTTATTATATATATGTTTGCATATATATAAAGGTGAATATTTATTTGTGTCAATTGGATGTTGTTCATATTTTAATATGATTTTATTAATTTATTTTTAATATGATGTTTTGGAGGATAGTAGTAGAACGTGCTACCTAGTGGGCTACAATAGGATTGTTGCACAGCAGTATGCTAGATACTAGGCTATAAATTTTTATTGATATGAGATATGATTAAATTGATTATTGAGATGTGTGGTTAGAGAATAGTGTGATTGCGAAAACTCAGTTGACTAAGTGTCTCAGAGCTAGTCATGCTGACAGTGAGACTGTGGGAGCTCGGTTGACTCAATATCTCGGGGCTATCATAATTTGAGAAGAGAAATATTTTTGGATTTAAGTGAGCCTATTGGTTAGTGAGGTTTAGTGTTTGAGGTTGCAAAAAATTTTAGGGTTCTGCTATGATCCTCCACTTAATTTCCATTGGTGTGCTGATTTGAAAATTACTTTTAATCATATGCTTGAATGCATGTATAAATTATATAAATATAAATATAGAAATACTATATCGATGCTTGATTGCTTGTATGCTTAGGTTGCATGTATATAGATAATAATAATTCACTCAGTGATGTATGACCCCCCTCAAATATTTTTTTAAGAGTTATCTCGTTAGACCTCTTATAATAGTTCTCTTCGCCACACTCGTTCTTCTCCGATTGATTTATGTAAATTTTAAACTACTTTTTCCCTATATTTTATTAAATATTGCAGTAGTAGTTTGTACTTGTAGTAGTATGTATTTATTGTAGCTTCTGATGATGATGTTGATAGTGGTTATATACTTGTCTGTTGTAAAAATATTTTATTGAGATATTATTTATGGAATTCTTTATATCATGAAAATTTTTAATTCTGAGGCATATTTATATTTATGTATTTATTGAGTTTTATAGTTTAGGCTTGCTACAAGTTTGGGATTCTTGCAAATTCCTATTCCCTAGCACCGGTCATGATTCTCGGGTTTGGATCGTGACATATGAATAGTACACAACCTTCACCATGGACCTAACACAGAAGGAAACAAAGCACAAAACATAAATATTATGATAGTAAGTTGCATTTCTTCAATCTATTTCTTCACTGCACTTTGCTTTCTTCCCCTTTTCCTAGGTGATGGTTTGGTTAAAGTATCTGCTACTTCATAAAGCTGGGCGTTAAATTCTTTTTGGTGCTCCTTCACTTTAGATTGCTTGAGTTCAAGGTAGAGGTCGTACACCTTAACTAAGGAATAGGGAATGAGGAGCTCACTTTCTATCAAGAGATTACCCCAAGTATTCTTATTTCTAGTCAGGTACACCTTAACCTCCTTATGTAGGTCATTGAGCTATTTTTGCATTGCTACATATAGCGCCTTAAGTGATTTTTGGAAAGGTGAAATCTCCCATTCATGTTTAGTGCACTGCCTACACATCTTGCCATTTTGAATAGCTGCTCCCTAAACTAATTTTTAATATTAATGGATAGTTGTATGTTTTAGAGTAGATGTATTCGCTTGCTTTTATAGTGATAGAAGTTGTATGTGTTAACTCTAATCTAGGGATAATTGTTTTGGCGATAAAATATTACCATTCTTTTATTTACCCATCTATGTAATTTATGTAATTTTACATATTGTAAGTCAATATTATTTTTAATTTTTTCATTTATCATAATATATATGTAATTTAATTACAGTTGCATGATTGAGCTTATAAATTTATATCTTATTTATCAAGAGACAAAATTAACTTACTTAGATGTGTAAATCGAACTTCACCAATATTGAAGATATAGTAATGAGTTAAGTTTTTTATTTTGATTTTGCTTTAATTGTCAATGATATGTTAATAAATTATGTGATATTAGTGTTTTTTTATTAACTATTTTTAATTATAAATCATAAGTATAAGCAACTCAAGCACTTATTACACTTTAAGAGTTATTGAAGTTATGCATGGTAATATATTAATGTATTGAAAATGTGAAGCGGAAAAGTATCATATAGTTAATTAAAACATAAGCATATCAATATTTAGCAACTACTAGTGTAATGTCCATATTGTAGTCATATATGAATATTCAAATGGAATCCAAATCAAAAGATTTAAGTTCATGCCATTTTGAGCAACAATCATCTTGAATCTGAGTTGCTTTCTTGAATTTTGTTGTTTGTTATTTTGCCAAATCATATTGTTGAAGTAGCATCTTGCTACTAATCTCATATTGCTTCCTCACTAGCTATTTCTGTCGTTGGACTTATTTAGCTTGGTGTAAAAGTTCATTGTCTTCGATCTCAATCTCAGCAATTTATTTCTTAAAATTACTTATCTGCTCTTCATTTTTTTCATGATGTGTCTGGATTTCAGACAACAATTTCGAATTTCCATCAATAGATTCCTTCCAGCCTTTGGTCTCGATAACCTGATGTTTCACATCTTCAATCTTAATGTGTAGTTAATCAATGGTTTTTGTCACTTGAACAGAAGTTTGGTATGTTAAATCTATTTTTTGAAGAGCTTTATTAAGAGATTTAACTTAATCTGGCATTTTTACAATAATGTATAGCATTGAAATTGGTAATTTTATTACATGCAACTGCTATGAACCAAGAGACAACATATCATTCTGTAAACTGTATTTTAGTTGAATTTTTGCTTTATTGATGTCTTCCTTTATTAAAGATGATGGTTGAGGTGGAGCATTAATGTTTCCTTCTTCAAGGTAGTTGAAGTTCACAACAAACAGTGGATCATCTGGTGAATCATGTGCACATGCTCTCTAAAATCGTTCCATCTTATCACCCTGATAAGCATCAATGATATACAATTTTTTTATCATAAGTGATATTGCAACAAATATATACATACCAATTTTAATCAACTTCACCATACAATATTTATATAACAGATGAAGTTCTATCCATCTGTTTAGTAGAATCACCAAGCAAACAATGAAAATGTAATGCCCACATAATGTATTTACATTTATTTGCATAACATGCATCTCATATAGATATGAGGAATGCATGAGATAGATATGTGTGGTATTATTTCTAATGTTTACAATTAAATCCATAATAAGAACTACGAATTTATGGAATATATATATATATATATATATATATATATATATATATATATATATATATATATATATATATGTATATAATTAGATTGCATTAACAGACAAAAAAAACACACATACACACACTCTCACACATATATATATAGGTACTTGATTGTGTTAGAAATAAAATGATGAGTGTAATACTATATTTGGGGTATGTGGCAACCATAAGGAAAATAAAAAAAAATCCAGATAGAAATAGGGAAGGAAGGAGGGTGTGTTTTTCTTATTCTTTTTAAAAAAAAATAGAGAGCTGAATTTCAAATGAAATTTGAAGGCTTAAAATTTATTTCAAATCATAATCTTCATCTTTAAAGGCTTAAAAGGTTTATTTGGTACGTAATTTTAATATTTTTTTTTGAATTAAGTTAATGTTTAGAAGATGCAGAATTCAGATTCTTATGAACTAATTTTTTAGTATTATTGTTGGAACATATCTTGAGCTAGGAAGCTTAAAATTGAGTGTTCTTTGATGATATGAAAACTTTGATAAGTTATATAAAACTATCCATACTTTATTTTAATTTGATTCAAACTCTATATTAGTATAATAAGAGGAAACATTTTATTGCTTAGTTTCCATCTCTGGTTTGAGTATGGTAGATTATTTCTTAAGGTTCTTCCTCTATACACCTCCAATTGAAGTACAATAATTTTAAATTACTTTAGACACATAGAGTTAGTGATTTAGAAAGTTTTATCTTGAGATTAATTTTATATAATTATTGGTGAATTTTTAAATTCACCTTATTAAATCTATTATATTTGGTAGCTTCATATGTTTATGTAGTTTAGTGACGTTATCATACTAGATGAGATTCCATTATTTTTTGGATGTTTAAAAACAAGTGAATTATAATTTGTTTTAACTAAACCATATGGAAATGAGGTTGTCACACATGTTAATGAAAGAAAAGGGAAAGGAGCAATAAAGGTAGGAGAATAACCTAATGTTCTATGTAAATATAACATATAAAATAAGTAATTATAAATTTATTTGTTAAGCTAATTGGTTATAGAGAATATGTATATTCCAATTAATAGAAGCCGATTTTCATTATTTTGTTAATGGTTATTGTTTTAAGATGAGATTGTATACTTAAATGAGATTATACATATAAATGGTGATTGCTAAATTTGGGTGTCCTGTTTGGGTGAGAATAGAATACTTGTTGAAGCTATATTTAGAGTTTTATAACTCTAAATATGGTGATATTTTCTCTTATAAAAACTTGGAGATGTTATTTATAAATTTGATAGAAATAGAGGAAGCTTGATTTTGTTGTCTTGATGGCCAAATTAGGCAATATTTTTTGTTGCTTAATTTTGTTAATAGCGTGACCATGGTGGATTGTTTTTAATGTTGCTCTTTCTATATATGTTCAATTAATGTGAAATCAATTGCAAATTAATTTAGACTTGTGATGTTATTGATATGGAAAATATGGTTTTGATATCCATAACTTGGAATTTTTGGTATATTTTTGAATTTTCACTTCGAATTTGTCATGTTGAAATATAGGTATATTTTTGGTATATTGGTGAATTTGCACTACTGAATTTGCCATGTTGAGATATGGGAATATTTTTGGAATATTAGTGAATTTGCACTATTGAATTTTCCTTGTTAAGATATGGGTATATTTTTGGTATATTGGTGAATTTTCACTATTAGATTTTCCATATTGAGATATGGGTATATTTTTTGTATATTATTGTAAATTGTTTAATGAAATGGTATGTGATATATATATATATGTGTGTGTGTGTGTGTGTGTGTGTGTGTATGTGTTAAGTATGAGGACGCAATGCTACTTGTGAATAAGGCAATGTTGTGTTCGTTATGAAATCCCTTTGTTATGCCATAAAAATACTAAAGAAAAATGTTGTACAAGATTTTGGCAGGTTGTGTGTGTATGGGGATCCATAAATAAATGAAAGAAGCTTTCATTTTTACATATAATTCACAAGTTCATTGTTGTCCAAAAGGAAATACTATGCTATGTACATATGATAAATTTATAGCTAAACATTGAATGAATGGATAATTAAGTATAGTACATGTTTGGAATGTGTTATTTTTCATAGGATATTATGTTATTCCTTTACTGAGTTGCAGACTCACTCCTCTATATTATTTTTCAGGATTAGCATAACTGTAGTTAGTCTTGAATAAATAATTGCAACCGTTACACTAGTGTTGTGTGAGGTGGGTCAGCAGGAGGTCGTTCTCAGTTTTTTTAGAATGCAGCATGTTTAATAAATTTTCATATTTTGTATTAAGGCTAGTGTAATTGTATATTAATAATATAAGGAAAGATGTGAACTACTTGATGCTATGAGCCTTATGGTGTGTGATATGTGTTATTTTTAAAACTTATGACAAACTGAGAAAATAAGGGGCTATAGAATTTAAGGGGACCATTGATCCTAAGGTAGTAGAGGAATGGTTAAGGGAAACAGACAGAGTACTGGATAGGTTGGACTGCATACCAAAATAAAAGTTGAAATATATTGTATCGTTGTTAAGAAAATTAGCGTTAGAGTGGTGGGATCTGATTCCAAGAAGTAGAAATAGACCTATGACCCTGACTTAGAATGACTTCCTTAGGGAATTTGCAAATAAATATACACCACCAATGTACAGAGATCCAAAGAAAATGGAGTTTTTGAGCTTGGAACAGGAAAATATGACTATATAAGAATATGAGATGCAATTCTCTCAGTTGTCAAAGTATGCATTAGAAGAAATGGCTAAAGAAGATGCAAAACAAAGACTATTTGAGAAAGGATTGAGAATGGATATTCAAGAAAAGATTTCCTTGAAGTCACTAAGTTACAGTGCTTTATTAAAGGTTTCATTAAGAGTGGAAGAGTGTTTGATTGAGAAAGATGCAATGTCAGCAAAGAAAAGAAAGGTGATAAGTGAGTATGGTAGTTCAGAAAGAAAAGGAAGAGATTTTTCTTTTAGAGGTTCTGGGTCTCAAGGGAGTAGATATTATAGGAAAGGAGTTAGCCATTCAAATATGAGTAGGTCTACCATAATAACTTCAGGTAGAGGCAAATAAGGTGGTTACAGTCAGAGTAGAGCAAAGAGTAAGAGAGATGAGGGAGGTGTTCCAGCTAGCTTGGGCTACAGTGCATCATGTGCTAGATGTGAAGTGTTAAGGACTAAGGCAGATATTTTATTTTCACTATGGCAAGCCTGGGCATATAACTAGAGATTGTTGGAGTAAGAACTGAGCTAGTGAGAGTCAAGTTACAAGGCAGAGTAGCATAGGTGAAAATATAACTCAAGGAGGAGGGAGTAAAGGAAGAGGTAGAGGAATGAAATGAGGAGGAGGTTCTAATATGGTAAAGGTTTGACAAATAGGTCAACCTCAGCAATCATTGCCTCAAGTTAAAGTATATGCAATGACAAGATAAGAAGCATGTCACAACTCAAACCTGGGAGTCATGACCGACGCTATTGCAAGAATCCAAAATCTGTAGCAAGCCTAAAATATAAAAATCAATAAATATATAAATATAAATATGCATCAGAATTAAAACTTTTTAAAATAAAAAAAATTTATATTATATCATAATAAAATATTTTCATACAAATATTCAAATACAAAACTTCTAGCAATAACAATATAAAATACTATTACTGTAGCATCTAATTAATACAAGGAATGATAGTTCAAAATTTACATAAGTCAGTCAATGAAGAAAGGGTCTGGCGAAGAGGACTACTATGAGAGGCCTGATGAGAAGGATCTTAATAAATAATTGAAGGGGATCAGACCTCACTGAATGAATTATTATTATATATATACATGCAACCTAAGCATACAAGTAATCAAGCATCAATATAGTATTTATATATTTAAATTTATGAAATTTTATACATGCATTTCATACAAATGCTCAAAATCACATTTCTCGACAAACAAATAAATGCAGTAAGATTTAGGTGGAGGATCAGAGCAGAACCCTAAAATATTTCGCAACTTCAAACACTGAACCTACTAACCAACAGGCTTACTTAAATCCAAAAATATTTCTCTTCTTAAATTTTGATAGTAGACTGGCGCTGAGACACTGAGTCAACTGAGTTCTCGCAGTCTTTCTGCCTGCATGACTGGCCCCGAGACACTAGATCAATCGAGCTTCCGTAATCATACCACTTTCTAACCATAAATCTTAATAATCAATTTAATCATATCTCATATCAATAAAAATTTATTGATAGCACATTCCCAGTGTAGCCCACTAGATAGCATGTTCTATAGTTATTCTCCAAAAATATTATATCAAAAATAAAATAATAAAATCATATTAACTATGAACAACATCCAATTACACAAATAAATATTCACCTATATAAATATGCAAACATATATAATAACAATAACAATTAACATTTAATGCAACATAACATAAATAAATTCATGTTTATTAAATAAAGTCTCCTTTATAAAATCGACATCTCTCTATTAAAAGTAGAGTCATTCCTCCATGAAAACATACTTAAAAAATATCCCAAATCTCAACATATCGGGTGGGCCCCCGAACTACAATTCACACCTAACCGAGAATCAATATCGCAAAATATACAATAAAATAATATAATTTCTCAAATCAAAAAAATATTAAAGAAATTTATTTTCCAAATAAATAATAAAATTCTAGTTATTAAATAATAATTTGCTAATAAAATCTATTAATAGCATACAATTTCCATTTTTCAAATAAATTAGCATAAATTGTAAATAATTATTAAGATCACTTATTATTATCATAAAAATAATAAAATGCTCATTTAGGTTCAAAAATAATGAACAAATTTGTTTTTCATATATTTCCCAAAATAACTACTAAATAATTAATAATTGAAAAATAATTATACAAATTATTTTTACATTTTTTTAATCAAAATAGTCTAAAATAGAATAATTATTAACAATTTTAATTAAGATTTAAATAATTACAAATTTCTAACATTTTTCCAAAAACACATATTTATACATAATCCTTCAAAATTAGTATCTCAAATTATATACATAATTTCACAAAAATTTCTTCAAAAAGTTTTCTCTACCTAATTAATAGAATTTTTTAAAAACAAAATATTTTCCCGAGCCTAGAACAGTAGCATGATTAGTAACTGAGTTTGGAAAATTCTAAAAAATCATAAAAATAAATAAAAATCACCATTAGGAAGATCACAACCTCAATTACATTTAATTAATCTCAAAGCAACTATATTTAATTAAATCAAATTCAAGCTCAATTAAACAAAACAACTAAAATTAACCTAAAATCAATTAACCAAAATTGAGCTTGTTACTAGCTCGAATCAAAGCCATTGATGGAAGGGTTTTGAAGCTTGAAGGAAGAGCTTTCGATCAAGACTAGCGGCATCACCTGAAGTGGCAAAAAAAGTCACTGGTGAGCCCTTCAACAATCCGGCTTTGAAAGAAAATGAAGGGAAGAAGAGGGAGGGGATGTTGCCGGAAGCTGGAGGTACTGGTGATGTTGGGTGGCTCGGTAACATCGGCAAGTAGTGGTCCGATGCGGTGGCGGTGGCTGGACAATGATGGTGGCAGTGGTGGTTGGCACTGTCGGTGGGTGGGGAAAGAAAAGAAAGAAAGGAAGAAAGAAAAAGAAGAGGGGAAAAAGAAAAAAAAAAGAAAAAATTGTTTTTTGTACTTTTTTTTAATTTTTTTAAATAATTATACAAAATAATAATAATATTCTAATATTTTAAAATCTAAATTTCTCCCAAAATATTCATACACTTAACAATTGATCAAAATTTAATAAAACTACACAAATAATAATAATATCATAAATAATCAAATAATAATTAACACTAATTAATTCCACATTTAAATATAATAATTAATTAAAAATTCGGGTTATAACAATCTTCCCTCCTTATAAAAATTTGTCCTCAAATTTTAATAACTGAAAAGAAAATATAGGGTTTCACTAGTGAAAAAGATAAGGATATGCCACCCGTATCTCTGCCTCAATCTCACGCGTGTGCTCTTCCATATTGTTGCTCATCCACAAGACTTTGACTATTAGAATCTGTAATATCCCGAGTTTTTAAATAATTTTAAACTGCATCGGGATATGTAGTGTTAATAATTTTTATACATATTTATGATATTTTTATGTGTTTGTTATTTATTAAAGCTAATTTTAATTATTTTATATTATTTTAAGAGATTTACGTAAAATTTTTCCGAGAATTTTATTTTCGAAGAAATTAAAACGTAAATAATTTAATATTAATTATTTTAAATAGTTTTATGAATTTGCATGAACTCATATATAATTTTAAAGTGTTAAATAAAATGCATATATGTAAATTATTTAAATTAAATTAGGGTTTAATTTATTAAATTAATTTTTGTTATATATGGTTTTAATATTAATTAATTAATTATATATGTGTATATATGTGTATATATTATTAAAATATGTGTGTGGTGAGTATTATTTGTGTGTGTGATATTATATAATATTATAATATATAGTATAGTTATATATACATATATATACATATTTATTATCAAAACAAAAGTTCAACTTAATTACGAATTTGCCCTCATCTTCTTCCTCAAGTTCCCGATCACCTCCCTCACCATCATCGCCGCTGCCAAGCTCCACCCTTACCGTCGATGTGCCTCTTGGCCTGCCACCACCACCACCACCACCTCCAGCCTTTCCCGATGCCTGAAGCCTCCATTTCCGGCGTGTTTTGGCCGGAAAATCCTTGAGAAGCCAAAATCACTTCCACTGTCGATCAAGTCGATTCCAACTGCCAAACTCGACGCCATTGGTCTCTATCTTCTCCTTGAGCTCTGGTAAGTGTGATTCCAAGCTTTGTTTCACTTAAAATGGTCTAGATTTCCCTAGGTTTTGATTTTTCATTTTTAGCCTATTAGGGTTTCAAATTTTTTTTAGCTTCAATTTGATTGATTTAAGAAAACTCCCTTCACAAACTTTGATCCTAGTAGCTTAATATATACTCTAGAATTTTTGTGGAATTTTTGGAATTTATTTTGGTTTTTGTGAATTTTTGATTATTTTATTAATATTTTATAATTTTTGAAAATTAATTAATTAAATTATGAAATTGTGTTTATAGTTGTTAAAATGAATTTTAGAAATTTTTTTGAATTTTATATATTTATTTTGAATTTATTTAGTTTATGTAATTTTTGAAAAATTAGGTTAATTATGTGTTTTATTGAAATTAATTAGTTAATTGAGTATATTTATTGATATTATTGAATTATATGTTGAGAAAATTAATTTTGAGTAATTATACTATTTTTGGTGAATTTTTGATTAATTTTAGTGAATTTACGTAACTAGGGTATTTTGGTAATTTGACACTAAATTGGCCAAAATTGTAATTAAATTGGTTTTACTAGTTATTTAAGGTATAAAAATGATTTCTACAAATTATTTAGTATTTTTAACTAATTAAAACTATTTTTCATAAATTATTTTCAAATTATATATAGTATACGATTTTTCTAAATAAATGAGTTTTTATTGATTTTTAGGAAGTTTTAGGGTTAATTATGTAATTTGGACTTATAAAATGTATTTTGAATAGTAAAGGGCATTTTCGGTACTTCTGTAATTATTCTGTGAATTGTGAACCTCGGTCGATGAATTGTAGTTTGGAGTCCGACCGAGGGGTTGTGAATTGTGTTATTCGAAGTGTATTTTCTTTGCAGGATCGGCTTTACTCTTTGAGTAGAGAGATTTCCGTTTTACAGGGGAGATTCTGTCGGATTTTCGATAGAATTCTTGTAAAACGTGATGTTCGATCAAATTTTGATTCTAATTCTGTGTCTAGTGTTCTAGATCGAGTTTCTAGAAATTTTTGTTAGATTTATTCTGATTTTCTGCTATCGTTTATTTGTTTAGTTGTGCCGAGACCGATGACTAGTGGACCAGGCCCGTCGGACCCATCTCGAGGAGCGCAATGACAGTGAGTTGTTATTTTATATATATATATTTTAGGGTGCATGTTTTAGAAATGTATGATTATTTTAGTAAATTATGCATAAATGATTTAATAATTACTTAGGTTTATTATGGTATATTTTCGGTATATTTTTGATATATTTTAAACTATATGCATGTTTTATTAATGAATTATACTTAAAATGTTTTTAGGTATATTTATGGATTATTTCTAGTTTATTTTGTAATTAAATTGTATTTATTTGACATATATATACTCGAAACATACCTGATTTATTTTTGGTATATTTCTAGTATATATATGGTTTATGTTGCTATTTTATTCAATATCATGCATCATTTGTTTTATGAATGTATGTTTTATATATAAATGAAGGATATCAATAGAACGTGCTACTTAGTGGGCAGCACTAGGACCGAGTACGTACCGGTATGCCGATAGCATTTAGGCTTTATTACTAACCTATTTGTGGATTATGATCAGATTGATTGATTTGATGTGTGATGTGATTTGAGAGTGTGATTACTGGAGCTCGGTTGACCAGGGGTCTCGGGGCCAATCACACTGACAGTCAGACTGCTGGAGCTCAATTGACTTAGTGTCTCGGGGCCAATCTACTGTCCAAATGGAACAAGTGAATATATTTGGAATAAGTGAGCCTGTATGCTAGAGTGTTGTCTAACACTGTTTGAGGTTGCGATTTTCTAGGGTTCTATTTGATCCTTCATAAACAGTGATTTTCAGTAAATATATAAAATGATTTTGCTGCATCTGTGTGTATTTTCCTGTATATATATTTATTATATATATTATTGACTGTGTGCATTGTCATTTAGTATGCATGTATATATATTATAACAATTCACTCAGTGAGGTCTGACTCCTCTTCATTGACTATTTTTCAGGAGAGTCATTGTCTTTAGACCTCAGTAATAGACCCATACGCCGGATTTCTTTCGCCCCGGCTTCATTATGTAAACTACTTATTTGAGCTTTACTTTATAATCTAGACACTGCAGTAGTTGTAAACAGTTATGGAGTTTATCTATTATATTTGTGTGAGTTATGTATTTCAAATATTTGAACTGGAATTTGTATTAAAAGTTTATTTATATATGAGATGAGTTGTTTATTTAAATTTGTTGGTGGATATTTATTTTATGTTATTTGTATTATTACTATTACTGCATGTTTTATTTTATTTTAAGGCTTGCTACGGGTTTCGGATTCGAAAGAATTCTCGTTCCCTAGTGCCGGTCATGGCCCCTATTTTGGGTCGTGATAGAATCTACTTAGAATGCAACTGTCAAACTTGATAGTCAATAATAGCCACTAGTTCTTACTTGTATGTCAGATCTTCATTCACTTCCACATTCTAGGGCTGTAAAATATGCAAAGGATCCAAAATATACTTTCTAAGCATCGACACATGAAACACTTGATGCACCTAAGACAAATTCGGAAGCAAAGCCAACAAATATGCAACTATGTTAACTCTCTCTAAAATCTCGAAAGGTCCTATGTATCTCGGTGCCAACTTTTCCTTCTTACCAAATCTCATAACACCTTTCATTGGTGACACCTTCAAGAATACATAGTCTCTAACTTGAAATTCCATATCCTTGCATTTCGGGTCTACATAACTCTTCTATCTACTAGCTGCAATTTCCAATCTCCTTCTTATCAAAGTGACCTTCTCGGATGCATCCTGAATAATTTTTTATCTAGTTAATTCTCTTTCCCTGACTTCATTCTAACACAGAGGAGATTTACATTTCCTTCCATATAATGCTTTATATGGTGCCATCTCAATACTGCTATGGTAGCTGTTATTATAGTCAAACTCTACTAATATTTGATGAACATCCTAACTACCTCCAAGATCCATTACACACATTCTCAATATATCTTCAAGTGTTTGAATTGTTCTCTCGAACTGATCATTTGTCTGAGGATGAAAAGCATTACTAAAATCAAGCCTGGTACCCATCGCTTCTTATAACTTTTGATAAAATTGAGAGGTAAACACTGAAACTTTATTAGAAATAATAGAAACAGGCACCCCATAAAGACACACAATATTCTTAATGCACAGCCTAGCTAACTTGGCCACTGAAAAAGTAGCTTTAATTAGCAAAAAATGAGCTGACTTGGTTAACCTGTCCGCTATCACCCAGATGGAATCATATCCATCCTTTGAATGAGGTAATCTTGTCATAAAATCCATAATGACTCTATCCTATTTCCACTCAGGAATTAAAAGAGATTGAAGCTTCCTAAAAGGCTTCTAATTTTTTGCTTTCACTTGCTGATAGGTCAAACACTTAGAAACAAATTTAGCTACATCTTTCTTCATTCCATCCCACCAGTAAAGATCCTTAATATTGTGGTACATCTTAGTGGAACTAGGATGTACACTATAGGCTACAAAATGAGCTTCTTCCAATATTTCTTCTCTTAAATTATTCACATCAGGAACATATAATCTCATATTGATCTATATCACAGCTTCATCATTGAGATTAAAATCAGTGAACTTCCCTTCATGAACTTTCTCCACAAGCTTAACAAAATTAGGATCTCGGCTCTAAGCTGCTTTGATCCTATCCCTCAATAATGATCTAACTATGAACTGAGCTAACAATCCTCATAACCTGGTTATCTTTATCATATATCTTGATCCACTAACTTATGCATCTCTTAGATCAATGGTCTCCTCTCTACATTGATGTGAGCAAGGCTACCTGAGGACTTCCTACTCAAGGCATCTACTACCACATTAGCCTTGCCTGGATGGTATAAGATATCACAGTCATAATCCTTTAAAAGTTCTAACCATTTTCTCTATTTAAGATTCAAATCTCTATGTTGAAAGATATACTTCAAACTCTTGTGATCAGTGTAAATCTCGTATGTTACCCTATACAAATAATGCCTTTAAATTTTAAGAGCAAAGATTACAGTGGCCATATCTAAGTCATGAGTAAGATAGTTTTGCTCATGCTTCTTCAACTACCTAAAAGCATAAGCCACTACCCTTCCATTCTGCATCAACACACAACCTAGGCCAACTCTGGAAGCATCACAGTACATAATGAACTTGTGTACTCCATTAGGCAAAATTAATATTAGAGTTGTGGTCAAATTCTCCTTTAACAGTTGGAAGCTATTCTCACATGCATCTAACCATATAAACTTCACATTCTTCTTAGTCAGGCGGGTTATAGGTGTTACAATCATTGAGAAATCCTAGACAAACCTCTTATAATACCCAGCCAAACCTAAGAAACTCTGAATCTTAGTGACTATTGTCCGTCTACGCCACTTAGACATTGCTTCAATCTTTTATAGATCCACTTGAATGCCATCCTTAGACATTACATACCTAAGGAATGCTACACTTTCCAGCTAAAAATCACACTTTGAGAACTTAACATAAAGCTGATGTTCCCTTAGTGTTTATAACATAGTTCTCAAGTGATATACATGCTCTTCTATACTCTTCGAATACACCAGTATATCATCAATGAATACCATTACAAACTGATCCATAAATGGTCTGAACACCTTATTCATTATATCTATAAAGGCTATTAGTTCATTTGTGAATTTGAAGGATATCAACATAAACTCATAGTGGCCATATCTATTATGGAATGCCATTTTAGGAACTTTAGCCTCACTAATCTATAACTGATGATAGCTTGACCTCAAGTCGATCTTATAAAAGAATTGTGCACCCTGAAGTTGATCGAACAAATCATCTATCCTCAAAAGAGGATACTTGTTCTTAATAGTCACCTTATTCAATTCTTTGTAATCAATGCACAGTCTTAGAGTACCATCCTTCTTCTTTACAAATAAGACTGGTGCACCTCAAGGAGAAATACTTGGTCTTATGAAACCCTTGTCCAATAAATCTTATAATTGCTGCTTTAACTCTTTTAACTTTAGAAGGGCTATCTTATAAGGCGGTATAGAGATAAGAGCTATGCTTGGAACTACATAAAAGTAGAATTCAATCTCCCTGTGAGGTTATAAACCCAAAAATTCATCAAGGAAGACATCTGGAAACTCACATGCTATAGGAACATCTAAGATGGATGTCGGTTTGGCTGTAGTATCCCTAACCAATGTCAAGTATCCCTGACAACCTTTTCTCAGCATCTTTTTTTGTGTAATAGTAGAAATAAGATTTTGAGGTACAAAACTCTTATCACCCATAAACTTGAATTCCTCTACACCTGGAATTCTAAAAATTACCTCTTTGCTATAACAATCCACTATAGCATGATGCTGAGACAACCAGTCCATGCCTATAATTACATCAAAATCCATTACATCCAATAACACTAAGTCTATAGGTAGCTCTCTAACTTCTACCAACACAAGACACCTAAGAAGAATCACATTGGTATCTAATGAATCACTTAGAGGCATGACAACTGATAAAGGAATTTCCATCCTCACAGCTTGTGAACTCAATTTTAAAGCAAACATAGGGGACACAAAAGAATAGGTGGCACCCAGATCAATCAAAACTCTAGCATTAACAAACAATATTAGGAGCTTACCTACTACCACTGCATTGGATGCCTAAGCATCCTACTGAATAAAAGTGAAGACTGGCCTGGCCTCTGCCTCCCTGCTAGCTAGTAGAAGCTTGTCCAAATCCTTTAGCACTGCCTCTACCCCCTCAACCTCGCCATTGCTGGGCTACAAATTGAGAAGTGCTTGGGTATTGGAATGGCGATGGCTAAAACTAAGCTGGAGCTACACTTGTTGAAGATGACTGGGGAAAGTGTTGCTAAAAACCTAAATAAGGGCAAGATCTGGCAAAATATCACGTATATCCACATCGAAAACATGCCTCCAAAGCTATATAACACGGTCCCTCATGGGCTCTCCTATATGTCTGACAAGCATTGGCTGTAGATCCTATGCTATCATATCTAAAACTTTGCCCGCTACTACTACTGGTAGCACATGAGCCAAATCTAATAAGCCTGTTGGTCCTACTACAACTATGTCTGCTGCTTTTATGGACTCTCTATTGGGGTCTCTAGCCCTGTTGAATAGATCCTCTACGCTGACTACTAAAGCCAATCTAAAATGTTAAAAATAGAGTATTCTGGTATCCCCTTAATTTGGTACCTCCCATTTAATAGAAATCAAACATAACTCTTTACCTGATAAGCCTAAGCTCAATCTCCTAGCTCAATCACGGACTCGAGAGTCAAGCTCGTAATAGGCATCCCAATGAATATAAAACCCAATCCAGTAACATAGGTGATGACAACAAAATACTAATCCCTCATCATGTCTTTGGCAGATATGGACAATCCAAGAAACTCTCTACTGTACTGCTCTACCAACCTGGGCTAAATTTTCTCATGAATTTCTCTCTGAACTGAGCCCATAATAGTGTAGTCATATAGGCCTAGATCACCTGAATAAACCAATCTAATGTTGGCCCCTCAACAAATAACTCGATAATTAGAATCCACTGATACTCGATGTATGAAGTCTAAGTCCTTAACTCAATCATGTGAAAAAAATTGAGCGGGTCTGAAGTCCTATCAAAGGAAATCCTACTGACTCTGGTATAAAATAAAGCTGCCTCTAGGTCTGACATACCCTGAATTCCTTACTGATAAAGAGGCTGCAAAGGTGATACAGCTTGGGGTATAGTTGTTGCACGTTGTTGAACTCCTGATACAAAAGTATTTTCCTTAAAATCTGGCATGTAGGTTCCTCATCCTGCAACTCTCTTTGTCTATGGTGACCTGCTGCTCCTCTGGGTCTACCTCTACCTTTACCCATACACCTAATCGTTGGCTCAGGAGGTAGAATCTCATCCTAAAAAGACTCTTTATCCTCAGCCTCATTAGCTAGTGGAGCAGTTTGTGCTCTCTTCCTCATTCTGAAAGAACATAAACAAATACTATTCAGATAAAAATAGTCATCCTAACGGTTACATAGAATTCTAAAACTAGGAAAATAGTTCAAAGACATTATCAAACCTAATTGTTGTAGTAGTTTTAAAGAAAACTCAAACTTTTGCAACCTAGGTCCTACAATACTAAACCTAGGCTCTAATACTAACTTTGTCATGACCCAAACTCGAGAGTCATGACTGGTGATAGAGGATGGGAATTCGCAAG
The DNA here is from genome assembly GCA_947683625.1 of Mallotus nudiflorus. Taxonomy (NCBI): domain Eukaryota; kingdom Viridiplantae; phylum Streptophyta; class Magnoliopsida; order Malpighiales; family Euphorbiaceae; genus Mallotus; species Mallotus nudiflorus. Next base: position 189,689 of record CANTUR010000958.1, read on the forward strand.
AATCCAAAGCCCATAGCAAGCCTAAAATATAAAACTCAAAAAATACATAAATATAAATATGCCTCATAATTAAAAATTTTTAAAATAAAAAGAAATCCTTATATTATATCATCGTAAAATATTTTATACAAATATTCAAATATAAAAATTTTGGCAATAATAATATAAAATACTATAATAAGACATACTACTACTGTAGCATCCAATTAATATAAGGAGTGATAGTTCAAAATTTATATAAGTCAGTCAATGAAAAAAGGGTCCGACAAAGAGGACTACTTTGAGAGGTTTGATGACAAGGATCTTAAAAATAATTAGGGGGGGGGGGGGGTCAGACCTCACTAAATGAATTATTATTATATATATACATGCAACCTAAGCATACAAGCAATTAAGCATCAATATAGTATTTATATATTTATATTTATATTTATATTTATGTAATTTTATACATGTATTTCATACAGATGCTCAAAATTACATTTCTCGACAAACAAATAAATGTAATAAGATTTAGGTGTAGGATCAAAGCAGAACCCTAAAATATTTCGTAACTTCAAACACTGAACCTCACTAGCCAACAAGCTCACTTAAATCTAAAAATATTTCTCTTCTCAAATTTTGACAGTAGACTGGCCTTGAGACACTGAGTCAATCGAGCTCTTGCAGTCTCCCTGCTGGCATGATTGGCCTCGAGACACTAGATCAAATGAGCTTGCGTAGTCACACCACTTTTTAAGCATAAATCTCAATAATCAATTTAATCATATCTTATATCAATAAAAATTTATAGCCTAGCATATATCGTACTGCTGTGCAACAGTCCTATTGTAACTCACTAGGTAGCACATTCTGAAGCTATACTCCAAAATATCATATAAAAAAATAATAATAAAATCATATTAAATATGAACAACATTCAAATTACACAAATAAAAGTTCACCTATATATATATATATATATATATATATATATGCAAACATATATAATAACAATAATAATTAACATTTAATGCAACATAGCATAAATAAATTCATATTTATTAAAAATATGGATGCCAATGATATTTTCTATATGCAATGCACACATATAATAATAACTCACAAGTAGAGTGCGCTGCTCTATGATGACTCGACTGGCCTTATCCTGTAGGCCTCGGTCTCGGCACAATTATAGGAAAAATAATAAATAAATAATTAGGATAAAAATTCTAATCTTATATATTCTAGATTTCTAAGGAATGACTCGATCTAAGACACGACTTTAATAACTCAAAACTAAACACATACATGATGTCACGCTTTACGAGAAATTTACTAAAAATTCAGCAAAGTCTCATTTGTAAAATAGACATCTCTTTTTTAAAAGTAGAGTCATTCATGCAAAAAAACACACTTCTAAAATACCCTAAAGCTCAACATCTCGAGTTGGACTCCCAAACTACAATTCATGCCCAACCGAGAACTAGCATCACAAAATATACAATAAAATAATATAATTTCTCAAATCACCAAAATATATCATAAAAATGTTAAAGAAATTTATTTTCCAAATAAATAATAAAATTCTAGTTATTAAATAATATTTTGCTAATAAAATCTAAAAATAGCATACAATTTCCATTTTTGAAATAAATTAGCATAAATTGTAAATAATTATTAAAATCACTTATTATTATAAAAAAAAATAACAAAATGTTCATTTAGGCTTAAAAATAATGAATAAATTTATTTTTCATATATTTTCCAAAATAACTACTAAATAATTAATAATTGGAAAATAATTATAAAAATTATTTTTACACTTTTTTTAATCAAAATAGTCTAAAATAGAATAATTATCACAATTTTAATTAAAATTTAAATAATTACAAATTTCTAATATTTTTCCAAAAACACATATTTATACATAATCTTTAAAAATTAATATCTCAAATTCTATACATAATTTCACAAAACTTGTTTCACAAAGTTTTCTCTACCTAATTAATAGAATTTATTAAAAATATTTTCACGAGCTCATAACAAAAGCGTGAATAATAACCGAGCCCGAAAAATTTGAAAAAATCATAAAAAAAACTAAAATTAACCTAAAATCAATTAACCAAAATTAAGGTTGTTACTAGCTTGAATTGGAGTAATTGATGGAGGGGTTTTGAAGATTGGAGGAAAAGCTTTCAATCAAGACTGGTGGCGTCGCCTAAGGTGGCTGAAAATGTCACTGGTGAGCCTTTTAACAATTCAGCATCGAAAGAGGATGAGACGAAGAAGAGGGAGGGGAAGTCGCAGGAAGCTAGAGGTACTAGCAATGTCAGGTGGCTCGACGATGTCGTTAGGTGGCGATCTGACGCAATGGCGGTAGCTGGATAGTGGTGGTTGGCGCTGTTGGTGGGTGGGGAAAGGAAAAAAATAAAGGAAGAAAGAAAATGAAAAGGAGTAGAAGAAGAAGAAAAAAGAAAAAAAATTGTTTTTTTGTACTTATTTAAAATAATTATACAAAATAATAATAAATTTTCAAATAATAATAATATTCTAATATTTAAAATCTAAGTTTCTCCTAAAATATTTATACACTTAACAATTAATCAAAATTTAATAAAACTACACAAATAATAATAATCTCATAAATAATCAAATAATAGTGAACACTAATTAATTCCACATTTAAATATAATAATTAATTAAAATTAGGGTTATAACAAAGCAATTAGAAGAATTATTGGAAAAAGGGTTTATTAGACCGAGTACATCGCTATGGGGAGCTCCGGTGTTGTTTGTAAGGAAGAAGGATGACAATTTAAGATTATGTATTGACTACAGGCAGTTAAATCGAGTTACCATAAAGAACAAATATCCTTTGCTACGGATTGATGATTTGTTAGACTAGTTAAAAGAAGCAACTATATTTTCCAAAATTGATTTAAGGTCTAGATATTGGTGTAGATGGAGGGGTTTAGCGCGCGTTCAAAATTTTAGCGATCACGACACTATTTGAGCTCAGGGCTCTAGAGAACACACTAACCACTATCACAAAGACATGACATGGAGATGAGGAGTCGCCACGCAGGGTAATAATTGGGACAAATAACAAAGGTGGTACTTGATTCCCTAAGAGAAAGCTAGCACCACAACTAGGAAATTCTAGGTACGGAATACCAACTTCTTTCAGTCTCGTGTTCATTTAAAATTACTTTATGAATTACTATATTATTCTCTATTTACATGCAATTTCATATAAACCCTTATTCTAGAAATTAACTCCAAGGCAAACCAGTCATGAAAATAAAAGTAAATAATGCATTCATTCAAACTTATAATCCATAAGTTAGTCTAATGTAGATTAATTTTAATTAAATGAACTAAATCTACATGTTTTAATTTATAAGTGAGCTAAAGACTAATTGTAGACGGCGGGGTTTAGTGCAGGTTTAAGATTTTAGCAATCGCGTCACTGTTTGAGCTCAAGGCTCTAGAGAACACACTAACCATTGTCACAAAGACATGGCGTGGAGATGAGGAGTCGCCACCCAGGGTAATAATTGGGACATATCGAAAAGGTGGTACTCAATTCCCTAAAAGAAAGCTAACACCATAACCAGGAGATTCTGAATACGGAATACCAACTTCTTTCAGTCTTGTGTTCATTTAGAATTACTTAATGAATTATTATTTTATTCTCTATTTACATGCAATTTCATATAAACCCAAAACAATAAAGTCCAAGGCAAACTAGTCATGAAATATACAAGTAAATAATGCATTCAATAAATCACATAATTCCTAAGTTAGTCTAATATACGTGGATTTTAATTAAATGGGTTAAAGTCTACATGTTTTAAATATAAGTGAACCTAAGGACCTTATTCCTTTTTATTTTAATTAAATGAACCTAAGTCTACTAATTTTAATTTTAAAAATGGGTCTAATTCTACATGTTATGAAGGTATTTAAATTAACGGGCTTAATTCTACATGTTTTACTTAAATAATGATCTTAAATCTACAATTTATGAAAAAGGGCTTAAATTAAGTGAGCTAAGTCTAAATTAATAAAATTAAATTAGGTGGGCCTATGTCTAATTAATTAAATGGGCCTAAGGATATATTTAACCTAAAATCTAATTAATTATGGACCTAAAAATATATTTTAATTAATTAAACCTAATTAATTATTAAGTGATATGGGCTAAAAGAATTACCTAACCTTAAATAAATAAATCAAGACCTAAAGTGGGCTTAAGGCCCAAAACACATAAAAAAAAAACCCAAAAACAAATAAAAACATAAAAAAATAATTAAATAAGATCAAATAAATAATTATTAATCCTTACTAAAATCCTAATTTTATTAACATGCAACCTAAATTAATCTACTTCCTCCATTGATTTTAAATAATTACCAAATTGAAACCTAATTTTACTAACCAATTTAATCAAAATAAACATGCAACCATACACATAATTTTATTACTCCCACTATTGGGGCTATTATATTAATTCATAAAATAATTAATAAAAAAATAAAAATAAAGAATAAAATAAAAATAAAGATAATAAAAATAAAACCCTAAAAACTAAGTCTCTATGAGGCTTTATCCATAGTCTTCTGTGGATTTCCAATGAAATTCATCTCCCTCATATGATCACCATGCGTTTTCCTCCATAATCACCATAAAAAATAAAATAATATAATAATTAATGAATAAATTATGATAAAATAAATAAAATAAAAAATAAAAAATAAAAAATAAATAAATAAAAGAAGAATAGAAGAATATAATACGCTTATGGATGATTTAGGGTGCTCCTCAGATTTGTGATTCACCGTTCTTGATAAGTCTTTGAATCTTTCTCCTTAAAAATTCTCCATAAGTCTTGAATTGATTGATGAATCAAAAAGAATTTTTTGATTAAAAATAAATAGAAGAAGAGTAAAATCATAATTTTCTCTCTTCTCCTCTCCTTCTTTTCTACGCTCTTCCTCTTCTGCTCCCTCTTTTTTCCTCCTCTTCTTTTCTCTCCTTAACTCCCTTTTTATAGTGGAACTAAGAAGTCTAACCCTAATCCTAATGTAATTCTCATTCCTAAAGTGTATTTAGGAATTTTGAACCAAATAGGATTGAATTAGTTAGGAAGTTTAAACCAATTTAGGATTGAATTAATTAGGAAATTTAAACCACCTAAAACACTAAATTGGAATAATTAGAAATAGGAAAATGGAAGAGTTCAATTTCGACCGGGATTGTGCAATTCCAATCGGAATTGTACAATCCCGATCAAAATTATTGTAATTCCGATCGAAATTATGAAATTCCGATGCGTACTTTTTTTTAACATTTAATTACAAAAAGGCCCCTGAAAAAATTTAAATTTTGCAATTAGGTCTTAAAAAGAACTTTGCGATTTAGTCCCTGAAAACATTAAATTCTTCCTTTAAAAGCCCTTAGAATTTTTTAAAGATTAAGCATCGAAGACATTTTCATCATTGGAGTCCTTTGTTGCATCCATAACATGTCATCCCGAAATTAAGTGTCTATAGTTGCCCCCTTTTGTTGCTATTTGCTTAATAAATTACAGCAAAGTAAAATAGCACCCAATTTCTAAATTGAAAGTTAGGATACTTACCTGTACTCCTTGAGGCTTCTGTTGGTGAATTTGCTATACTTAGACATACAGTGTTTTGAATGACATATCATACTCGGTCATATAATTTGAGGTGAAGATACATTGCACTCGGTCGTACAATGCTGACTATACTCGATCATATAGTCTATTTTGAAAAGGAACATCACACTCAGTCGTATGATGCTGATTATACTCGATCGTATAATCGACTGAAGATATATTGCACTTGGTTGTACAATACTAACTACACTCAGTCATATAGTCTGATTTGAAAAAGAGGCATCACACTTGGTCATATGATGTTGATTATGCGATTATGTTGCAATCCATAATTGCTTACTATTAGTTGCAGCCCTTCCATTGCTCACTTTCGATGCTACAGTCTATAACTGCTTACGCGATTAGCTACAACCCTTTCGTTGCTCACTAATGATGTTGCAGTCCAAAACTGCTTGCGATTAGCTGTAACCCTTTCATTGCTCACTGATGATGATGCAATCCATAATTGCTCACGATTAGCTGCAACCCTTTCGTTGTTTACTGATGATGCTGCAATCCAAAACTGCTCGTGATTAGTTGTAACCCTTTCGTTGCTCACTGATGATGCTGCAATCCATAATTGCTTGCAAATTGACTACAATCCTTTCATTGCTCACCTTTGATGATGCTACAGTCCAAAACTGCTCGCAAATTGACTGCAAACCTTTCATTGCTTGCCTTTGATGATGCTACAATCTATAATTGCTTGCAAATTGACTGTAATCCTTTCATTGCTCGTCTTTGATGATGCTGCAGTCCAAAACTGCTCACAAATTGACTGTAATCCTTTCATTGCTTGCCTTTAATGATGCTACAATCCATAATTGCTTGCAAATTAACTGCAATCCTTTCATTGCTCGCCTTTGATGATGCTGCAGTCCAAAACTGCTCGTAAATTGATTGCAATCCTTTCATTGCTTACCTTTGATGATGCTTGCAATCCATAATTGCTTGAAAATTGACTGCAATCCTTTCATTGCTCACCTTTGATGATGCTATAGTCCATAACTGTTCGCTAATTTTTATTTTTAGTTGTTTGAGTCGAATGCTTTGATTTCTTTGTGCTGACTAATTAGCACTTTTGTTGACTGACTTTAAATTTTATTATGTTGATTGGCTTTGCAAGTTGAGTATACCCCCTTCTAGATTTGAAATTCCTATAAAATTGTTGAAGTTAGTCTTAACAAGATTAATGTACAAAAGTATATTATTATTTTGAAAATTTATAAGAAAATTCATCACTTTCACGAGATAACATGTACTTAACCAATCTCCGTAAATTTGATCCTCATGACTATCATTTATTTACCATTCGCAAAAGGCAGAGGCATCATTAACCATTTTATGCTGAGAGCAGATTTTTTTACTAAGTGAAGAGCTTACTTCACACCTAAATTCAGGAAGAATCTACTAGACAAAACTTATGGTATTTGAGCATAAATGGATCATATTCTAAGTATCAAAATAGTCTTTGAATTATTTTTGTGCTTTTCTTCCTTATCCGAGTATTCCCCACCTTTCTCATATTACTCAGCATGGATACCGTTTGGAAAGGTCCTTTGGATACTCATACTCATATAAAGCATTAGAGTAAATAGAGCAATTTTTGGCATGGTCCTCTTTTAGTATTCCCTGCCTTTCTTGTATTACTCAGCATGGATACCGCCAGAGGTTTTATGTTGATACTCTTACTCATTTCTGAGCATTGGAGTAAATTATGCTTGCTCTTTTTTCTATTCTCCTCTTAGTATTCCCCTTCCTTTCTCACATTACTCAGCATGGATACCGTCAAGGGATTTTGTACTCATAATCATTTTCTGAGCATTGGAGTAGATTATATGCACATTTATTATTCAAAAGACTGAAAAGATACTTTGAAATTCAAGCAATTTATACTTCATGTCCACAGATTTTGCCTTTGCATTTTCTTCCCCTCATTTGGGTGCAAAACAAGCATTAAATTGATTAGAGTTTAGAAATTCTCAGTATAGAACTGCCAATAAAATATCTAAATTCTATGAGGCTAATAAAAGAAAGCCACTAAAATCAAAGGTCATGAGATAAATTTTCGCACATAATCTCGTGGAGTGGATGAATTTCCTTTAAATTTATGAATTTTCTTATTGAGGATTTATTTTATTGCAAAACAAAAAGGGATAGAGTTGTACTACTTCCCTTTGGTATTTGCACAGGGTGAGGTTTTGACGAGTGATTGGCATTTGCTATCTTGCCCATTCTTATTGATGTATCAGTTCCTTTTCCCTTTTTCGTTCACTTTTTATTTTCCCTGCACAAAATACCATAAGTTAGTAGGGCCTATTTGCTAGTAAAGAAAATCATCAGAATTACATTTAATTATAAAAAGGCCCCCATAAAAATTAAAATTTTACAATTAGGTCCTAAAAAGAACTTTGTGATTTAGTCCCTGAAAACATTAAATTCTTCCTTTAAAAGCCCTTAGAATTTTTTAAAGATTAAGCATCGAAAATATTTTCATCATTGGAGTCCTTTGCTGCATCCATAATATGTCATCCTGAAATTGGGTGTCTACACTAATTCATTTTAATTTTAATTAGATGAACCTAAGTCTATTTATTTTAAAATGGGCCTAAATCTACAAATTATGGAGTATTTAAATTAATGGGCCTAGTTCTACATTTTTTTAATGCTAAAGGTGATCTTAAATCTACAAATTATGAAAAAACTTAAGTGGGCTAAGTCTAATTAATTAAATTAAATTAAGTGGGCTAAGTCTAATTAATTAAATTAAATTAAGTGGGTCTATGTCTAATTTACTAAATGGGCCTAAGTTATCTCTACCCTAAATCTAATTAATTATGGGCCTAAGTTATCTCTACCCTAAATCTAATTAATTATGGGCCTAAAATGCATTTTAATTAATTAAACCTAAAAAGATAATATTTAAATGGGTGGATTAGAATCTAATATGGGCTTAACGCCCAAACATATAAAAATAAATAAACAAGCCCAAAAACAAATAAAACATATTAAAACAATTAAATAAAAGATCAAACAACTAATTAAATTATTTCCTTCTAAACCCTAATTTTCATTAACATGCAACCTAAATTAACCTACTTCCTCCATTAAATTTAATTAATTACCCAATTAAAATCCTAATTTTACTAACCAATTAATCAAAATAAACGAACAATCACACATAATTCCACTATTCCCACTATTGGGGCTATTACAATAATCTATTAAAAATAATAATAAAAATAATTAATACAACCCCAAAAATAAATAAAATAAAGCAATAAAATAAAATAATAAAAAAACCATCGAAACTATATCTCTACAAGGTCTTATCCATGGCATTCCATGGACCTTTTATGGATTTGATTCTTCAAATTTGATCATCATGTGTTTTCCTCCATAATCACCATAAAAAAGAATAAAAATTATGATTAGTGAATAAATTATAACAATAATAAAATAAAATTAAAAATCAATAAAATAAAACAAAATAAAAAGAAGATGATGCTTATGGATGATTTTAATGGAGTGCTCCTCAGATTTTGTAAAATCACCAATCTTGATAGGTTTTCAAATATTGTTATTCAAAAATTCTCTAAAGATCTTTATTTAAGCAAAAGAATTTGTAGAGAATAAGATTTTTCCCTCTTTCTTTTTCTCTCTTTTTTCTTCTCATTTTTTCTCTTTTTTTTTTTTTTTTTTTGCCTTTGCTCTCTCCCTTCTGTGCCTTTTTTGCCTTCCTTTCATTTTTTTCCTCCCCTTTTTTAAGAGCCAAAACACTCTTTATATAAGGATACATCTTCAAACCCTAGTTATAAATTGATTCCTAAAAAACTTCTATTTCCTTAAAAAATTATCAAAATAATTTTAGAAAAATTTCATACCAATTAGGACTCAATTTTTTCTAAAAAATTTGAGAACCCGGGACGGAAGAGGTCTAATTTCGTTCAAGAACCCAAGGTGGAAGAGGTGTAATTCTAATCGGAATCATACAATTCCGATTGAAATTAATGTAGTTTCGACCATTTTTTTAACTTTTAATTATAAAAAGGTCTTTGAAAGAATTTAAGTTTTGCAATTAGATCCTTAAAAAGCATTGCAATTTAGTCCATGAAAATAGTAAATTCTTTTTTTAAAAAAATGCAATCAAACCCTTGAAGTTTCAAAGTTCAACTATTGAAGACCTATTCATGACATTTTCATCATTGGAGTCTTTTGTCGCATCCATAACTAATCATCCCAAAATTGGGTCTTTACAATTAGTAATTGAAAATTTCATAGGCACACATACCAAAGACTGTAGTTAGAATATGATATGGACATTACCAATTTATTATGATGCCATTTGGACTAACAAATGCTCCTACTGCTTTTATGTCCTTAATGAACAAAATATTCTATATGTATCTTGATCGCTTTATCATTGTGTTTATCGATGATATATTGATTTATTTTGAAGCTCGAGAGCAACATGAAGAACATTTGAGAATAGTGTTGCAGATTTAGAGAGAAAAATAGCTTTATGCAAAATTCAACAAATGTAAATTTTGGCTAGAACAAATTGCATTCTTGACATATTATTTCTAAAAATGGTGTACAACTTGATTCTTCAAAGATTGTAGTTGTAGAGGAGTGGGAACCTCCTAAAAATGTATCATAGGGATGAATTTTTCTGGGATTGGCCATATACTATAGGAGATTTGTTAAAGGATTCTCAATCATTGCTAAACCATTAACGAACTTGCTGAAGAAGAATGTGATATTTACATGGGATGTTAAATGTGAGGAAATTTTTAAAGAATTAAATAAAAGACTAATCTCTATAAAGGTTCTAACTTTGCCATCAAGAAATGGTGGATATATAATTTTTACAAATGCATGACAACAAGGATTGGGATATGTGTTAATGCAAAATGGAAAAGTTATTGCTTATACTTCTAGATAGTTAAGGAGTCATGAAATGAATTATCCAACTCATGATCTAGAATTAGCAGCAATTGTCCATGCTCTTAAAATATGGAGGCACTGTCTATAAGGAGAAATATTTTAGATTTTCACTGACCACAAAAGTCTGAAATGTATTCCAACATAAAAGGAGTTGAATTTGAGATAAAGAAGGTGGATAGAGTTGATGAAAGCTAATAGATTGTACCATAGATTACCATCTGGGAAAAGCTAACAGAGTTGTTGATGCTTTAAGTAGGAAAGCCATTGAGAGAAGTGCTAAATGACTTGTTAGGCAGTAAGGTCATTGGTAGAGCTTAGAATATTGCATGTAAAATTTGCATTTTAGAATGATATACTTATTGCAAGTATGCATGTCAAGCCTTTATTAGAGAGTAAATTCAAGAAAAACATATGAGTGATTCGTATTTAAGAAAAATGAAGACTAAAGTGCAACAAGGAAAAAATGAACAATTTGCACTGAGGCACAATGGCATGTTGTTGATAAATGGACATATTTGTGTTCTAAATATAAGGAAATTGAGAGAAGAAATTCTGAATGAAGCCCATTATGCACCTTACACAATGCATCTTGGAAGCAGTAAAATGTATAGGGATTTACGACCTTTTTATTAATGGCCGACAATGACGAAAGATACAATAAAATGTGTAGTAAAATGTTTAACATGTCAATAAGTAAAAGCTAAACATCAGACACTGGTTGGTAAGCTTCATCCATTTTCTGTTCTGGAGTGGAAATGGGAAAAGATAATAATGGACTTTGTTTTTGGATTACCTCGAACCTTTAGGAAGCATAATACCACATGGGTAGTGATTGATCGACTTAACAAATTAGCTCATTTTATACTTGTGCAATAAAGTGATTCACTGGATAAATTGTTTAGAATATATGTGTCAGAAATTATAAGACTACATGGTGTGCCAACATCAATTGTGTTAGACGGAGATCTATGGTTTACATCTCATTTTTAGGAAAGTTTACAAAGAGCTTTAAGGATAAAACTACACTCCAGTACAACATTTCACCCTTAGATAGATGGACAATCATAGAGGATAATTTAAATATTAAAAGATATGCTGAGAGCATGAGGATAATTTAAATATCAAAAGATATGCTGAGAGCATGTATACTTGAATTTAAAAGGAATTAGGATAAGCACTTGTCATTAATTGAATTTACTTACAATAATAGTTATCATTCAAGTATTAGTATGGCTCCATATGAAACTTTATATAGTAGAAAATGTAAAAGTCCTGTTTGTTAGGATATGAAAGGGTTGCGATAATTAGAAGGTCTTGAATTGGTATAAGAAACTATGAACAAGATTCAAAAGGTCAAAAAGTGTTTAAAGGCTACACAACATAAACAAAAGAGTTATATGGACAAGCAGAAGAGAAATGGAGTATGATGTGGGTAAAAAAGTATTCTTGAAAGTATCACCATGGAAGAGCATTAAACGATTTAGTAAGCAAGGAAAATTGAGTCCTAAGTTTATTAGCCCTTATGAGATATTAGAGAGAATTAGTCCTTTGGCATACAGATTAGCACTACCACAAGAATTATCTTAAATATATGATGTGTTCCATGTTTCTATATTATAAAGATATAGACCTGATCCTAGTCATATATTACAAGAATCAGAAATACAGTTAATAGATGATTTAAGTTATAAAGAAGAACTGATTGAAATTCTTGACAAACAGATAAAGAAGTTATGTAACAAAGAAATTCTAATAGTAAAAGTTAAGTGGAGTTAACATTCACCAAAAGAAGCTACATGGGAAGTGGAAAATGACATGAGAGTTCAATACCCCTACCTAATTTCTGAGATTGGTGAGTCAGATTTAATTTCAAAGACAAAATTCTCTAAGAAAGGGAGAAAGGTAACACCCACAAAATATATTTACATTTATTTGCATAACATGCATCTCATATCCATAACAAGAAATACAAAGTTAAGGGTTTAAATTATTATTGGCTATATATATGTGTGTGTGTTAGAGAGAGAGTGTGTGTGTGTGATTAGATAGCATTAGAAGACAAAAAAAAAAACACACACACACACACATATATATAGGTAGTTGTTTATGTCAAAAACAAAATGATGAGTATAGGACTAGATTTAGGGGTATGTGGCAGCCATAAGGAAAAGAAAAAAAAAAGATCCGGATAGAAACAGAGAAGGAAGGAGGGTGTGTTTTTCTCATTCTTTTTCTTAAAAAAAATAAAGAGCTGAATTTCAAGTGAAATTTGAAGGTTTAGAATTTATTTCAGATCATAATCTTCATCTTCAAAGGCTTAAAAGGTTTATTTGGTAAGTAATTTTAATATTTTTATTAAATTGAGTTAATGTTTAGAAGATGCAAAATTCGGGTTTTTAGGAACTAATTTTTCAGTTTTATTATTTTAATCATATCTTGAGCTAGGATGCTTCAAATTGAGTGTTTTTTTATGATGTAGAAACTTTGATGAGTTATCCCTCTTTATCTCAATTTGATTCAGAATCTATATTAGTTTTGTAAAAAGAAACATTATATTGTTTAGTTTCCATTACTGGTCTAAGTGTGGTAGATTATTTCTTCGAGTTCTTTCTCTATACACCTCCAGTTGAAGTAAAATTAATTTTAAATTACTCTAGACACATAGGGTTAGTGATTTGAAAAGTTTCATCTTGAGATTCATTGTATAGAATTATTAGTGAATTTTAAATTCACCCTATTAAATATGTTATAGTTGGCAGCTTTGTATGTTTATATAGTTTAATGATGTTATCATGCTAGATCAGATTCATTATTTTTTGGATGTTTAAAAATAAGTGAATTATGATTTATTTCAGCTAAATCATACGGAAATGAACTTGTCACATGTTAATGCAAGCAAAGGGAAGGAAGCAATAAAGGTAGGAAAATAACCTAATGTTCTATGTAAATATAACATATAAAATAAGTAATTATAAATTTATTTGTTAAGCTGATTGGTTATAGGGAATATGTATATTCTAATTAAAAGAAGTTGATTTTGATTATTGTGTTGATGGTTATTAAGATGAAATTGTATATATGAATGAGATTGTATATATAGAAGCTAAATTCGGGTGTCCTATTTGGGTGAGAACAAAATACTTGTTAAAGCCATATCTAGAGTTTTATAACTCCAAATGGGGTGATATTTGCTCTTATAAAAACTTGGAGATGTTATTTCCAAAGTTGATAGAAATAGAGGAAGCTTGATTTTGCTATCTTAATGGCCAAATTGGGCAATATTTTTTGTTGCTTAATTTTGTTAACAGCTTGACCATGGTGGATTATTTTTAATGTTCTCTTTCTATATATGTTCAATTGATGTAAAATTAATTATAAATTAATTTATACTTACAATTTTATTGTTTTGGAGAATATGGTTTTGATACTTATAATGTGGAATTTTTGGTATATTTTTGAATTTGCACTTCGAATTTGCCATGTTGAGACATGGGTATATTTTTAGTATATTGACGAATTTGAACTATTGAATTTGCCATATTGAGATATGGGTATATTTTTGGTATATTGGTGAATTTACACTATCGAATTTTCCATGTTGAGATATCAGTATATTTTATGTATATTGGTGAATTTGCACTATTGAATTTGCCATATTGAGCTATAGGTATATTTTTGGTATATTATTGTAAATTCTTTAATAAAGTAGTGTGTGTGTGTGTGTGTGTGTATATATATATATATATATATATATATATATATATATATATATATATATATGCAAATATAAGGAATATGGTTGGATGACTATGAGGATGTAATGTTACTTGTGAATAAGGCAATGTTGTGTACGTTATAAAATCCCCTTATTATGCCATAAAAAGGCTAAAGAAAAATGTTGTACAAGATTATGACAGGCTGTGTGTATGAGGATCCATAAATAAATGAAAGAAGTTTTAGTTGTTACATATAATTTACAAGTTTATTATTGTCCAAAAGGAAACGTTATGCTATATGGATACGATAAATTCATAGCTAAACATTAAATGGATGGATAATTAAGTATACTACATGTTTGGAATGTGTTATTTTTCATAGGATATTATATTATTCCTTTACTGAGTTACAAGCTCGCTCCTCTGCATTATTTTTCAGGATTAGCAGAACTATTGTCGGTCTTGAAGAAATAATTGCATCCATTACACTAGCATTATGTTAGGTGGGTCAGTAGGAGGCCATCTTTAGTTTTTCTAGAATAGAGCATGTTTAATAAATTTTCATATTTTGCATTAAAGCTAGTGTATTATATATTAATAATATAAGGAAAGATGTGAACTACTTGATGCTGCGAGTCTTGTGGTGTGTGATATGTCTTATTTTTTTTAAAAAAATCTTGTTACATAAATTGATATGTGAACTCAAATTGGACTTTTATGGATATATCATTTATGAGTCTCATGCATACAATGTATGCCTGACATCTTTAATAGGTGTCATAGAAAATGTCCTTCTTTAATTTAATTTGTTGTGGTATAATTATAGGGTTCTATCTCATATAAAGTTGTCTGAGTAGCATTGATCTTTAGTTATATCTTCATCTGCACTATATTCTTCTAGATTTTCCTCATCTTCATATGATACATCCAGTGGATCACTTTGGGTATTAGCAAACTTCTCTGTTTTAATTAGCTTGCTTGACCTTCTCATTCTAGAATGTTTAGAGACTTTTCTTTTCAACCATAGTTTGATTTGTGGCCATATGCTTTGATTTCTTTGTCTTTCACATGCTAACACCCACATTTTTCTACTTTTTAGAAACATCATTATCCTTGGTTTACTTAGTCATTGTCTTTCTTTTTTTACTGGGAGAATGTTGAATGGAAGTTTTAAGACTTGCATAAATAATAATAACATTAGTATATTTGTGTTTGTACATTTTTGAATAAAAGTACAATACAACAAAAAATTGTATCTACTAATCAATAAAAGGAAAATACTTTATAAAATTACGTCCACTAGAGTTCCAATTGGATTAATGTATTTGTCACTCCAAAAGGTGATGAACCAATCAACATGCAATTGTGATGTTGGTGTTACATAACACTTCAGTTTATTTAAAGCCTATGACCATATAATTACCTGACCACACGTAGTTGGCAGATTACTCAAACCTACATCCTCCAATGAGGGATATGGTGCTTGATCAAGACTAAAGTGTTTGGCCCACAAGTATGGACAATACATTGCAAGAGACAATGTGGGCCTAGTCTTATGGAAAGCTGATGATCCACCGCATATAAAAATCCTTTTACGTGTGAAGGTGTAAAAAAAAAATTTTCTTAATCTTTTATTGATTTTCCTCTACATCTCTGTATCCGATGAACTCTAACTAAGGGTTCTTTGATTCTTTACTAGGAAAAATGAAAAGATCTTCTTTGATCCTTAACTTCAAATGGTCGAAAAAAGATATAACATCTTCCTCGCTCATAGAACAAGTGCAACTGCAAAATTGAATTCCAATTGAAAAATACGAGAAGATTTTAGTTGGGCACTTCTAATTTCTAGAAAATATGCAAATAGCCAAAGTTAAACCAACCTTAGAAATCCTCCAAATTTCGAGAATGGCTCGCAAGAATAGTAGTAATTAAGGGATCTATAAGTAAGGCTAAGGAGTATTGATCCAAGAGTAAAAAAGTTCCATGATGCCAAAGCTCTAGCCAAATTCATGTATTCAACACCTGGCTTCCCAGAACTTAGGCACATTAAAAACTTACATATTAGCACCCAAAGGAACTTAACATGTTCTTTATCATCTGGATCACCCTTGGCCTTAATTCTATGTTAAATTAATAAGTGATATGATGAGTATTCAATTGATGCAGCTATAAACTTTATCAACTCAGGGTCATCTTCGTCTATTACACATGCTGCATTTGCCTCAATCACACCAAACAGTTAGCACAAACACATCTCTAAGTGTAATTGATGCCAGTCGAAAGGGGAATACATAAGAGTTTACACTTAGTGCCATAAACGCAATGCAACACATAAAATATTAGACTGAAAGTGTTGTTCACCTTTGCTCATCTCAATAAGCTGGCTTATACCTAATGTTCTCCACTTTTAGCTAAAAGTAGGGATTAACCTTATAACCCATTTGATCCATTCATCATGCAGCTTGTGCCAAGACTTCATTATGGCCGCATTAAGTGGTGGAAGTAAATCTTCCCCTCATAGCAACTCATTTTTACTTTCAAGAGGAAAACATGACTAAATCGGTACATCCTTTGTTTCTCTATGTGGATCCCTGTATAATATGTCAACATATACGTTCAGAGAGATGTACAAATAACAAATTAAATACATTATTATAGACAGTGGGGTTTAGCGCGTGTCCAAGATTTTAGCAACAGTGTCACGACCCAAAACAGGGGCCATGACCGGCGCTAGGGAATGGGAATTCTTTCGAATCCGGAACCCGTAGCAAGCCTAAAAATAAAATAAACATGCAATAATAACAATAACCATATAATATGCAGCGAAAATAAAAATCATAATATCATAATATTATTCACATCAACTGGATTTAAATCAAAATCTCATCTCATAGATATATAATCTCTTTAATAAAAATCCAGTTTCAATATAATATATCTCTTTTAAAATAAAATACATGTAATCCAATACTTTAATTCATAACTACTGCAGTGTCTAGATAAAATAAATAAGACTCAAGTAGATAATTTACATAAAGAAGCCGGGGCGGAAGAAATCCGGCGTATCGACCTGCTACTGAGGTCTGAAGAAGTTGACTCTCCTGAAAAATAGTCAACGGAGGGGAGTCAGACCTCACTGAGTGAATTACTATAATATATATACATACACACTAAGTGATAATGCATACAGTCAACAATATATATAATATGTATATATACAGGCAATTGCACACAGATGCAATAAAATCATTTTATATATATTTTCATTAAAAATCATCTTTTATGAAGGATCACATAGAACCCTAGAATAACGCAACCTCAGAAATATTGTTAGACAACACTCTAGCCATACAGGCTCACTTAATCCAAATATATCCACTTAATCCATTTAGACAGTAGACTGGCCCCGAGACACTAAGTCAACCGAGCTCCAGCAGTCTGACTGCCAGTGTGATTGGCCCCGAGACACTTGGTCAACCGAGCTCCAGCAATCACACCTCCAAACCACATCTCACATATCAATAATCACATTCAATCAATATCCCCAAATAAGTTAGTAATATAGCCTAAATACTATAGGCGTACCGGTACGTACTCGGTCCTAGTGCTGCCCACTAGGTAGCACGTTCTATTGATATCCTTCATCATTAATAATGTAAAACATTCATTCACAAAAATAAATGATGCATGAATGTAAATGAAATAACAATATAACCCGTATATATATACCAGAAATATACCAAAAGTAAGCCAGGTATATTTCGAGTATATATACGTCAAATAAATCCAGTCAAATCATAAATTAAACTAAAAATATATTTAAAAACATTTTAAATATATTTTATTAACAAAACATGTATATAATTTAATATATACCAAAAATAAACCAAAAATATACTTAATGTAAACTTAAGAAATAATCAAATTATTTATGCATATTTAATCAACATAAAACATGCATTTCTAAATCATGCATCCTAAGCATATATATATATATATATAGTATAGTAACTCACCTAATGCGCTCCACGAGACAGGTCCGACGGGCCTGGTCCACTAGCCCTCGGTCTCGGCGCAACTAAACAAACAATAAATAATCAACATCAGAATAAACCTAACAGAAATCCTAGAATTCAATCTAGAGTATTTAATACAGAATTAGAAATTAGGGTTCGACTGGATATCACGTTTTACGAGAATTCTACCGAAAATCCGACAGAACCTCCCTTGTAAAACGGACATCTCTCTACTCAAAAGAGTAGAGCCGACCCTGCAAAGAAACACACTTCGAAAAACTACACAAGGCACAATCAAAATCCCACGGTCGGACTCCAAACTACAGTCTACCGACCGGGGTCCACAATCATAGAACAATTCCAGAAATACCAAAAATATCCTTACAGCATAGAAATACATTTTATACATAGAAATTACATAATTAACCTTAAAACACTGTAAAAATCGATAAAAACTCATTTTATTAGAAAAACCGTATATTATATATATAATTGAAAATAATTCACGAAAAATAGTTTTAATTAGTTAAAAATACCAAATATTTTGTAGAAATCATTTTTATACCTTAAATAACTAATAAAACCAATTAAATTACATTTTTAGCCAATTTAGGGTAAAATTACCAAAATACCCCTATATATATAAATATACTTAAATTACTTCAAAAATTCACCAAAAATTATACAATTATCCAAAATTAATTTTCTCAACATATTTATCAATAATATCAATAATTAAACTCAATTAACCAATTAAATTCAATTTAAAACACAATTAACCTAATTTTCCCAAAATTCCATAAACTTCAATAATTCAAAATAAATACTTAGAAATTCATAAAAATTCCAAATAAATTCCTATAATTCATTTCATCACCTAATTCAACCATAAACTCCAATTTCATAATTTAAATAATTAATTTCCGAAAATTAGAAAATAATATTAAAATATTCAAAAATACCCAAAAATCCAAAAAATCTCCAAAAATTCTATAAAAATTCATACATGTAGATTGAGCTACTAGGAACAACATTTGTGAAGGGATTTTTCATGAATCAACCAATTCGAAGCTCAAAAAAATAAAAAACCCTAATGCGACCGAAATTGAAAATTCAAAACCTAAGCAATTCTAGACCAATTCAGCTCAAACCAAAGCTAGAATCACACTCACCGGAGCTCAAGGAGAAGATAGAGACCAGCGGTGTCGAAAACGGTGGTCGGAATCGGCGTGATCGATGATGGATCGATTTTCGGCTTCTCCGGCCAAAATCCACTTCCAAGCGCCGGAAATGGCTACCACAGGCGGCGGAAAAGGTTGGGGAAGGTGGTGGCACACCGGACGGCACACCCACGGTGAAGAAACGGCACGGCAGCGACCGAAACGGCGAAGGGAATCGGTCGGGGAAGAAAGGGATAATCGGGGGCAGTTTTGTAATTTTCCAAACTTTTGATTTTTGATGTATATATATATATATATATATATATATATATATATATATACTTTATACTATATATTAAAATAATATTAAATTACACACATCAAATATACACCACACACATAAAATTTAATATTTTAATAATTTATACTAAATAAAAATAATTAAATAACAATAAAACTAATAAATAATTAATATAATATTAGGGTAATATTAAACCCTAATTAAATAAATATACACACACAGGCTTTATTTAATAATTTAAAAATACGCATGAGTTCATGCAAGTCCGTAAATACATTTAAAACAATTAATAATACATTGTTTACGTGAAAATTTCCCCGAAAATGCAAGTCCCGGGAAAATTTTACATAAAACACTGAAAATAATACACAGTAATTAAAATAGGTTTTAAATACATATCAACTCGTAAAAATATCATATAATATACAGAAATTATTAACACTGTATATCCCGGTACAGTGTAAAAATATTTTAAAAACACGAGATATTACAGTCTTCCCCCCTTACAAGAATTCGTCCCCGAATTCCAGAAAACAAGATCAAGAAGGAAAGAGATACGGGTAAGAAGCTCGCATCTCAGCTTCAGTCTCCCACGTATGCTCTTCAACTCTGTCGCTACACCATAGAACCTTGACCATCGGAATCTGCTTCGATCGCAACTGTCGAACTTGATAATCAACGATCGCCACAGGTTCTTCCACAAACGTCAAATCTTCACTCACTTCCACACTATCAGGCTGCAACACGTGTGAAGGGTCTGAGATATACTTCCTCAACATCGAGATATGAAATACTGGATGCACCTGTGACATACTCGGAGGCAAATCCAACCGATATGCAACAGTGCCAACTCTCTCCAGAATCTCAAACCGTCCAATGTATCTCGGTGCTAACTTACCCTTCTTACCAAATCTCATCACACCCTTCATCGAAGATACCTTCAGAAAAACAAAATCTCCAACCTGAAACTCCACATCTCTGCACCTAGGATCCGCATAACTCTTCTGTCTGCTAACTACGGTCTCTAATCTTCGCTTAATCACGATGACTTTCTCTGCAGCATCCTGAACCATCTCTGGTCCAGTCAAAGCTCTCTCACCAATCTCATCCCAACTCAACGGGGATCTACACTTCCTTCCATACAACACCTCATATGGTGCCATACCAATACTGCTATGGTAGCTGTTATTATATGCAAACTCAACAAGCGACAAATGATCATCCCAGCTACCTCCCAAATCCAAGACACACATCCTCAACATATCTTCTAGTGTCTGGATCATCCTCTCAGACTGGCCATCTGTCTGAGGATGAAAAGCAGTACTGAAATCCAACCTAGTGCCCATCGCTTCCTGCAACTTCTGCCAAAAACGAGAAGTAAACACCGAACCTCTATCTGACACAATGGACACAGGTACTCCATGAAGGCACACAATATGCTTCACATACAACTTCGCCAATCTAGCAACTGAATATGTGGCTTTCACAGGTAAGAAATGTGCAGACTTCGTCAATCTATCTACAATCACCCAGATGGAATCGTATCCATCCTTCGAACGAGTTAAACCGACCACAAAATCCATAGCTATCCTTTCTCACTTCCACTCGAGAATAGGAAGAGGCTGAAGCTTCCCAGAAGGCTTCTGATGTTCGACTTTCACTTGCTGACACGTCAAACACTTAGCAACATAATCAGCGACATCCTTCTTCAATCCATCCCACCAGTATAAATCTCTGATACTGTGGTACATCTTAGTAACACCTGGATGAACGCTGTAGGCTGTAGAATGTGCTTCCTCTAAAATCTCCTCTCTCAAATCATCCACATCAGGAACACACAATCTACCACTGATCCATAACACACCATCATCATCGAGTGTGAAATCAGTAAACTTCCCTGCTCTGACATTTTCTGCAAGCTCTTCCAGAATAGGATCTCGGCTCTGAGATGCTTTAATCCTATCCCTCAGTACAGATCGTACTTTAAACTGAGCTAGCAGTCCACCTGATCTACTAATCTTCATCATCAGACCTTGATCCACCAACAAATGCAATTCCTGGATCAATGGTCTTCTCTCAACACCGATGTGAGCAAGACTACCTGAGGACTTCCTACTCAAGGCATCTGCTACAACATTAGCTTTACCCGGATGGTAAAGAATCTCGCAATCATAATCCTTCAACAATTCCAACCATCTTCTCTGCCTCAAATTCAAATCTCGCTGCTGGAAAATGTACTTAAGGCTCTTGTGATCAGTAAATATCTCACAAGTCACCCCGTACAAATAATGTCTCCAAATCTTCAAAGCAAAGATCACTGCAGCCATCTCTAAATCATGTGTAGGATAGTTCTGCTCATGTTTCTTCAACTGCCTTGAAGCATAGGCTATCACCCTTCCATTCTGCATCAACACACAACCAAGACCAATTCTAGAGGCATCACAGTAAACTGTGAACTTATCCACACTATTAGGCAAAGCTAATACTGGCGCTGTGGCCAGCTTCTCCTTCAACAACTGAAAACTATTCTCACAAGCTTCTGACCACTCGAATCTAACATTCTTCTGAGTCAAGCGAGTCATAGGGGCTGCTATCCTGGAAAAATCCTGCACAAACCGCCTATAATACCCGGCTAAACCCAGAAAACTCCGAATCTCTGTAACAGAAGTAGGTCTAGGCCATTCAGATACTGCCTCAATCTTCTGTGGATCAACCTGAATACCTTCTTTAGACACCACGTGTCCAAGAAAAGAAACACTCTCCATCCAAAAATCACACTTCGAGAATTTAGCATAAAGCTGATGATCTCTCAGTGTCTGTAGTACAATCCTCAAGTGATATACATGCTCTTCCATACTCCTCGAATATACTAGTATATCATCAATGAAGACTACTACAAACTGATCCATATACGGTCTGAATACCCTGTTCATCAGGTCCATAAAAGCTGCTGGTGCATTAGTCAAACCAAAAGACATCACCAGAAACTCATAATGGCCATATCGAGTACAGAATGTTGTCTTAGGAATATCGGCCTCACTGATCCGCAGCTGATGATAACCCGACCTCAAGTCAACCTTAGAAAAGAACTATGCACCCTGAAGCTGATCAAACAAATCATCTATCCTCGGGAGAGGATACTTGTTCTTCATTGTCACCTTATTCAACTCTCTGTAGTCAATGCACAGTCTCAGGGTACCATCCTTCTTCTTCACAAACAGGACTGGTGCACCCCAAGGAGAAACACTAGGTCTAATGAAACCTTTATCCAATAACTCTTGCAACTGCTCCTTCAACTCTTTCAACTCTGCAGGAGCCATACGATAGGGTGGCATAGATATAGGAGTAGTACCTGGTACCACATCTATACAGAACTCAATCTCTCTATGAGGTGGTAAACCTGGCAACTCCTCGAGAAAAACATCAGGAAACTCACAAGCAACAGGAACATCTGTGAGTGACAACTTCTCCACTGAAGTATCCCTGACCAATGCCAAATATCCCTGACAACCTTTCTTCAACAACTTCCTAGCCGTAATACCAGAAATAAGATTCTGAGGTGCTGAACTCCTATCACCAACAAACTTAAATTCTACTTCACCAGGAATTCTGAAAGTCACCTCCTTATTCCTGCAATCTACCACGGCAAAGTGCTGAGATAACTAATCCATTCCCAAAATGACATCAAACTCCATCACATCCAACAAAATCAAATCAGCGGGTAATTCTCTATCTCCCACGAGAACTGGACAACCAGAAAGAATAATATCGGCGTCCAAAGAATCGCTTAGAGGAGTGGCAACAGACAAAGGAAAAGCCATCCTCGAAGCTTGCCAACAAGATTTAGAAGCAAAAACAGGAGAAACAAACGAATGCGTGGCACCCGGATCAAATAAAATCCATGCATCCAGGTAACAAACAGAAAGAATACCTGCCACGACTGCATTAGATGCCTGAGCATCCTGCTGAGTAAGATGAAAGACTCTGGCCTGACCTCGACCTCCCTGCTGACTGGTAGAAGCCTGGCCAACACCTCTGGCACCTCCTCTAGTACCTCTACCACGACTCTGCTGTGGAACAAACTGAGTGGAACTCTGATGCTGGGCTGGTGGTAACTGAAATGGCATGGGTGCAGCACTAGCAATCGACTGCTGTGGGAATCACGGAATCTGCTGCTGCTGATACCCGAAATAAGGACACGATCTGGCAAAATGTCCTGTCTGCCCGCATCTGAAACATGTCAGCGGTGTTAGATAACATGGTCCCTGATGGACTCTACCACAAGTCTGACAAACACTGGCCGCTGATCCAGAACTACGACCACTGTTGCTGCTTGAAGCACCTGACCCAAATCTGAACGATCTACGCTGACCTCCACGGCCATGTCTACTGCTCCGATGCACTCGCTGCTGCTGTCTCTGACTCTGCTGAGTTGAACCTCGCTGCTAACTACTCGATCCAACATGAAAACTCGAATATGGAGTAGCCTGCGATCCACTTGACTGAACTCCTAGCTGGTAATAATCAGGCATCACTCCCTGCCTAACTAACCTCAGCTCAATCTCCTTTGCTAGCTCAATCACGGACTCCAGAGTAAGACCTGCTGTAGGCATACCAGCAAAAGCTGAACCTAAACCAGTAACGTATGTAGTGATCGCGAAATACTGATCTCGCATCAGATCCTCAGCATATCTACCCAAATGAAGAAACTCGCGGGTATACTCCTCTACAGATCGATCTCCACGAGAAATACTGGTCAAACGAAGACGATAACTCAAACGAAGAGGCTCTGGACAGAATCTCCTCATGAATCGCTCCCGAAACTGAGCCCATGTCATCGTCATCATATAAGGCTGGATCATCTAAATAAACCAATCTAAGGCTGGTCCCTCAACAGAAAACTCAACGATCATGATTCGCTGGTACTCGGTATGAGCAGTTCGAGTCCTAGTCTCAATCGTATGCAGAAAATCTAACGGATCGGAAGTACCATCGAAAGCAATCCTGCCAACTCGGGCATAGAACAAAGCTGCCTCAAGGTTAGACATACCTTGCTGATAGGCAGGCTGAACAGGCTGAACAACTGGAGGAACAGGAACATTAAACTCAAGCTCTACAGGCTCCTCGTCCTGTAACTCTCTCTGCCTACGGCGACCTGCCGCTCCTCGAGGTCTACCTCTGCCACGACCTCTACGCCTAACTGGCTGCTCAGGAGGTAAAACCTCATCCTGAAAAGACTCATCATCCTCGACCTCAACGACCGGTGGAGCGACACGCGCTCGCCTCCTCATTCTGAAAAGACAAACGGAAAGATTCAGACAAAATAGACAACGGAGGAATAACGCTGAAAACAATAACAAGGAATACTTATCAAGACATACTAGAACCTAATACACTACAGTAGTTACCAAAAGAAAACACAACTTTAAAACTAGGGCCACAACTCACATAACTAAGCCCTGACACAGAACTCCACTCTGATACCAACTTTGTCACGACCCAAAACAGGAGACATGACCGGCGCTAGGGAACGGGAATTCTTTTGAATCCGGAACCCGTAGCAAGCCTAAAAATAAAATAAACATGCAATAATAACAATAACCATATAATATGCAGCGGAAATAAAAATCATAATATCATAATATTATTCACATCAATTGGATTTAAATCAAAATCTCATCTCATAGATATATAATCTCTTTAATACAAATCCAGTTTCAATATAATATATCTCTTTTAAAATAAAATACATGTAATCCAATACTTTAATTCACAACTACTGCAGTGTCTAGATAAAATAAATAAGACTCAAGTAGATAATTTACATAAAGAAGCCGGGGCGGAAGAAATTTGGCGTATCGACCTGCTACTAAGGTCTGAAGAAGTTGACTCCCCTGAAAAATAGTCAACGGAGGGGAGTCAGACCTCACTGAGTGAATTACTATAATATATATACATACACACTAAGTGATAATGCATACAGTCAACAGTATATATAATATGTATATATACAGGCAATTGCACACAGATGCAATAAAATCATTTTATATATATTTTCATTAAAAATCATCTTTTATGAAGGATCACATAGAACCCTAGAATAACGCAACCTCAGAAATAGTGTTAGACAACACTCTAGCCATACAGGCTCACTTAATCCAAATATATCCACTTAATCCATTTAGACAGTAGACTGGCCCCGAGACACTAAGTCAACCGAGCTCCAGCAGTCTGACTGCCAATGTGATTGGCCCCGAGACACTTGGTCAACCGAGCTCCAGCAATCACACCTCCAAACCACATCTCACATATCAATAATCACATTCAATCAATATCCCCAAATAAGTTAGTAATATAGCCTAAATACTATAGGCGTACCGGTACGTACTCGGTCCTAGTGCTGCCCACTAGGTAGCACGTTCTATTGATATCCTTCATCATTAATAATGTAAAACATTCATTCACAAAAATAAATGATGCATGAATGTAAATGAAATAACAATATAACCCGTATATATATACCAGAAATATACCAAAAGTAAACCAGGTATATTTCGAGTATATATACGTCAAATAAATCCAGTCAAATCATAAATTAAACTAAAAATATATTTAAAAACATTTTAAATATATTTTATTAACAAAACATGTATATAATTTAATATATACCAAAAATAAACCAAAAATATACTTAATGTAAACTTAAGAAATAATCAAATTATTTATGCATATTTAATCAACATAAAACATGCATTTCTAAATCATGCATCCTAAGCATATATATATATATAGTATAGTAACTCACCTAATGCGCTCCACGAGACAGGTCCGACGGGCCTGGTCCACTAGCCCTCGGTCTCGGCGCAACTAAACAAACAATAAATAATCGACATCAGAATAAACCTAACAGAAATCCTAGAATTCAATCTAGAGTATTTAATACAGAATTAGAAATTAGGGTTCGACTGGATATCACGTTTTACGAGAATTATACCGAAAATCCGACAGAACCTCCCCTGTAAAACGGACATCTCTCTACTCAAAAGAGTAGAGCCGACCCTGCAAAGAAACACACTTCGAAAAACTACACAAGGCACAATCAAAATCCCACGGTCGGACTCCAAACTACAGTCTACCGATCGGGGTCCACAATCACAGAACAATTCCAGAAATACCAAAAATATCCTTACAGCATAGAAATACATTTTATACGTAGAAATTACATAATTAACCTTAAAACACTGTAAAAATCGATAAAAACTCATTTTATTAGAAAAACCGTATATTATATATATAATTGAAAATAATTCACGAAAAATAGTTTTAATTAGTTAAAAATACCAAATATTTTGTAGAAATCATTTTTATACCTTAAATAACTAATAAAACCAATTAAATTACATTTTTAGCCAATTTAGGGTAAAATTACCAAAATACCCCTATATATATAAATATACTTAAATTACTTCAAAAATTCACCAAAAATTATACAATTATCCAAAATTAATTTTCTCAACATATTTATCAATAATATCAATAATTAAACTCAATTAACCAATTAAATTCAATTTAAAACACAATTAACCTAATTTTCCCAAAATTCCATAAACTTCAATAATTCAAAATAAATACTTAGAAATTCATAAAAATTCCAAATAAATTCCTATAATTCATTTCATCACCTAATTCAACCATAAACTCCAATTTCATAATTTAAATAATTAATTTCCGAAAATTAGAAAATAATATTAAAATATTCAAAAATACCCAAAAATTCTACAAAAATTCATACATGTAGATTGAGCTACTAGGAACAACATTTGTGAAGGGAG
Organism: Mallotus nudiflorus; assembly: GCA_947683625.1. Taxonomy (NCBI): domain Eukaryota; kingdom Viridiplantae; phylum Streptophyta; class Magnoliopsida; order Malpighiales; family Euphorbiaceae; genus Mallotus; species Mallotus nudiflorus. The sequence continues at coordinate 217,323 of CANTUR010000958.1, forward strand.
TTTTCATGAATCAACCAATTCGAAGCACAAAAAAATAAAAAACCCTAATGTGACCGAAATTAAAAATTCGAAACCTAAGCAATTCTAGACCAATTCAGCTCAAACCAAAGAATAGAACCACACTCACCGGAGCTCAAGGAGAAGATAGAGACCAGCGGTGTCGAAAACGGTGGCCGGAATCGGCGTGATCGATGATGGATCGATTTTCGGCTTCTCCGGCCAAAATCAACTTCCAAGCGCCGGAAATGGCTACCACAGGCGGCGGAAAAGGTTGGGGAAGGTGGTGGCACACCGGACGGCACACCCACGGTGAAGAAACGGCACGGCAGTGACCGGAACGGCGAAGGGAATCGGTCGGGGAAGAAAGGGATAATCGGGGCAGTTTTGTAATTTTCCAAACTTTTGATTTTTGATGTATATATGTATATATATATATATATATATATACTTTATACTATATATTAAAATAATATTAAATTACACACATCAAATATACACCACACACATAAAATTTAATATTTTAATAATTTATACTAAATAAAAATAATTAAATAACAATAAAACTAATAAATAATTAATATAATATTAGGGTAATATTAAACCCTAATTAAATAAATATACACACACAGGCTTTATTTAATAATTTAAAAATACGCATGAGTTCATGCAAGTCCATAAATACATTTGAAATAATTAATAATACATTGTTTACGTGAAAATTTCCCCGAAAATGCAAGTCCCGGGAAAATTTTACGTAAAACACTGAAAATAATACACAGTAATTAAAATAGGTTTTAAATACATATCAACTCGTAAAAATATCATATAATATATAGAAATTATTAACACTGCATATCCCGGTACAGTGTAAAAATATTTTAAAAACACGGGATATTACAAACAGCGACACTGTTTAGGCTTAAGGCCTTATGGAACACACTACTATGTCACAAAGTCATAGTGTGGAGAAGAGAAGTCGCCACCCAGGGTAATATCTAGGACAATTTGATTGGTGGTACTCGATTCTTTAAAAGAAAATTAGCGCCACAAGCAGGAGATTTTGGGAATGGAATACTAACTTCTCTTAGTCTCGTGTTCATTTAGAATAATTTTATAAATGATTATTTCATCCTCTAATTACATACAATTTTATTTAAACCATATTCGACATCCTTCTAACCCTAGGCATCTAGTCAATAAAATTACGCATAAAAAATGCACTCAAGATCGCATCGTCCCTAAGTCTAAACTATGTTAATTTTATTAAAAAGTTAACTAAATTTACATTTTTTATTTACAAGTGAGAAAGGGACTAAAGGTGGGCCTACATTTTTTATTAATTAGTGAGCCTAGATCTATTTGTTTTACTTTCTCTAAAAAATAGGCTTAAGTCTATTCAATTTTAAAGGAAAATTAAATTAATGGGCCTAAGTGTAACTTAGTTTTATTTTAAGTGAAATGTGGGCCTAGGTCTATTTATTTTAAAAGAAATAAAATTAAGTGGGCTGAACTAAGTCTAAACAAATTTTAATTAACTAAGTGGGCCTGAAATCTAATTAACCTAATGGGCCTAAATTGATTTTAATCATTTAAAGTCCCAAACTATTTTTTAAGCCTATTTAAAGTGAGTTGGACTTAAGCATGAGCTTGGAGCCCAAAATAATATAAAAACCCAAAAAAAAAACACAACCTAAAACAAATAAAATATAAAAAAAGGGATCAAACAAACATTTTAGTGATTTTCTAGAAAAAAACCTAAATCAATTACATGCAAACCCTAAATTAAGCTACTGCCACCATTGATTTTAATTGATTTTTTTTTACCTAATTGAACCTAATTACTAATTGATTTTAAATATAGGAAATTAAATCTTTTACTATTCCCACTAATGGGGCTATTACAAACTACGTACAAAAATTAAAATTAAACAATTATACACCTATGAATTAAAATAGCTACACAGAACACATAAATGCAAAATGAAAATTAAAACCCTAATATCTACTGGAAAACAGTACAGACTATTCCATGGATCTTATGTTCGTTTGCACACAGGTAGTATCCTCCTCAATCCATAATCGGACATTAAAGTAAAAAAACATAGAAACAAAAAGATTAGTAAAACTGAATCAAATAACAAAATATCAAAAAGATTGTGAAATAAAAGAGAGAAAGGAAAGAGAAAATGGAGTGCTGTGCAAATGCTTGTTTTAGCCCCTCAGACTAGGATTTTCACCGTTGAAATTGAATTGATGTTGATTTTGGATTGGAACTAAAAAGAACAATGAATCATCCTCGTTAAAATGAACCGTATTAAGAAAACTAAGGCTTTGAAAGAACATAAGAAATCAAAGTTTATGGTGTATAGGGCATTCTCAATAATGTCTAGATTTTAGGGTTTTTTGCACAATCAGGGTTTTTTTTTTACATTGTTCTCTCTGGTCTTCTCTTGCCGCTTAGGGTTTTTTCTCTTTAGTTTTTTCCCTTTTTTCTTTTTCTCCCCTGCACGCACGTAGACTCTTTGCTTTTTAAAGTAGAGTCTATCTACGTACCTGACTTCCTCAATTGCAGGAATAAACTATCTCTTCAAAATAGACCAACAACAAAATTTGATTTTGAAAGCTCCTTACGCATTTTGAACACGTCAAAAGAAAAATTTTACTGATAATAATAATAATATTAACTTTTTAACCAATCAAAACATTGAAAAATAGACAAAAATTTAAGAAAATAGGTGAAAATAGAAAAAAAAAAAGGACTTTTAACACATCAGCATTGTATAATGCCGATTGGCATTTAGGCGAAAAATAAAAAAAAAAGGACTTTTAACACATCGGCATTGTATAATGTCGATCGACATTATAGAATGCTGATCGGCATTACACAATGTCGGTCAGCATTACATTAATGTCAATCAGCATTAAATGTTGATCCTAGTTTTTTTAACTTTTAATTACCAAAATACCCCTAAAAATTGACTTCCTTGTAATCAAATCCTAAAAAATGTTCAATTTAGTCCCTAAAGTCCAGAAAATCGACAACCAAGTTCAATTTTTGAATAAATTTCACCATAGGGGCTTACGTTGTAATTGTGCACAATTGCATCCCGAAATTGGGTGCTTACAATTATAATTTTAAATATATTAATAGGGTCACAATTAATTTTAATGATTGGTGGAAGCAAATTTGTTTTGATTCCTGAACAGAATGTCTCTATAGTGTCTTGTACAAACAAAAAATAAAGTTACTAGAATCAACATATACACATAAAAAAACCAACATTTGTCATGTATACCAGTTTTTTAGGACGGTCTTTTGATTATCATTGTCCTCATTTGATATCTCATTTGGAGTTTGGTTTTTTAGGTGTATATATATCTGTAAGTTTAAGATACCATGTGTATGATACTTAAAATTTCTCACAAGTTCATAATTATACAGAAGGATTACGTGCCCATCAGTTGTATCAGTCAATTCCTCATTCTCAATCTGAAGAAGTGGCATATGTGTAGTGTTTTTTTCAAGACTTGTTGACATGGTGTCAATGGTGTGAGTCGAATGATGCTCAGTTAGGGGACAATAAAACTTATACCTCCTGGACGCCCAATGAGATGTTGCTAAAGGCTTCAGCTTTGAAGGGTTTATTCCGATTAACAACACATATATACTCATCGACGTTGATATTGTAACAGTTATCGGTGTATTCGATGTTACAGTGTCTAATAAGTCAATTGAAGGAACAATTTGTAATAGATGTTGAAATTTGCTTCTATCTATTATAGCTTTTATAACTTTATTTTGAAAATTTGGGAAAAGAATAAAGTAGGGTTCAATCGACTCACGAGGTTTAAGGTTATTGGATGTGATGGCTAGTTTAGAATTGGTAGATGAAATTTTGAAAGGGTTTGAATTAAAGTGTATGTGACTGAAACCGAGAATTGTGTTTTTTGCTCTTTGGAAAGTGGCACTCTTCTTATTAATGGTTTTAGGAGTACCAAATGGACTTTGCAGCATGGATCGTAACTGTTCATCTAGATCCTCCTTCTCCATTTTGATTTTGATTAGATAGGTTAGATATGTCATGACCCAAAACAGGGGCCATGACCGGCGCTAGGGAACGGGTTCTTTCGAATCCGGAACCCGTAGCAAGCCTAAAAATAAAATAAACATACAATAATAATAACAATATATAATGTAGCGGAAATAAAAATCATAAATATCACAATAACATTTCCACCAACTGGATTTAAATTAAATCCTAATCATATATATATATATATATATAAACTCCTTTAATACAATTCCAGTTCAAATATAATACAACATTTCTTTAATAATTTAATGACTACTGCAGTGTCTAGATGAAATAGAACTCAAGACTCAGATAAGCAGTTTACATAGAGAAGCCATGGCGGAAGAAATCCGGCGTACGGGCCTGCTACTGAGGTCTGAAGATGATGACTCTCCTGAAAAATTAGTCAACGGAGGGGAGTCAGACCTCACTGAGTGAATTACTATAATATATATACATGCATACTAAATGTCAATGCATACAATCAAAGTATATATAATATGTATATATATACAAGCAAATACACACAGATGCAATAAATTCATTTTATATATTTTGACTAAAAATCACAGTTCATGAAGGATCGAATAGAACCCTAGAATATCGCAACCTCAAAATAGTGTTAGACAACACTCTAACCATACAGGCTCACTTATTCCAATATATTCACTTGTTCCATTTGGACAGTAAACTGGCCCCGAGATACTAAGTCAACCGAGCTCCAGCAGTCTGACCGTCAGTGTGATTGGCCCTGAGACACTAGGTCAACCGAACTCCAGCAATCACACCCCCAAACCATATCTCACACATCAAATAATTATATGCAATCAATATTGTCACGACCCAAAACAGGGGCCATGACCGGCGCTAGGGAACGGGAATTCTTTTGAATCTGGAACCCGTAGCAAGCCTAAAAATAAAATAAACATGCAATAATAACAATAACAATATAATATGCAGCGGAAATAAAAATCATAATATCATAATATTATTCACATCAACTGGATTTAAATCAAAATCTCATCTCATAGATATATAATCTCTTTAATACAAATCCAGTTTCAATATAATACATCTCTTTAAAATAAAATACATGAAATCCAATACTTTAATTTACAACTACTGCAGTATCTAGATTATAAAATAAGACTCAAGTAGATAATTTACATAAAGAAGCCGGGGTGGAAGAAATCCAGCGTATCGACCTGCTACTGAGGTCTGAAGAAGTTGACTCTCCTGAAAAATAGTCAACGGAGGGGAGTCAGACCTCACTGAGTGAATTACTATAATATATATACATACACACTAAATGATAATGCATACAGTCAACGGTATATATGTAATATGTATATATACAGGCAAATTCATACAGATGCAGAAAAATCATTTTTATATATTTTATTGAAAATCCCAGTTTATGAAGGATCACATAGAACCCTAGAATATCGCAACCTCAGAAATAGTGTTAAACAACACTCTAGCCATATAGGCTCACTTATTCCAAATATATTCACTTAATCCATTTGGATAGTAGACTGGCCCCGAGGACACTAAGTCAACCAAGCTCCAGCAGTCTGACTGCCAGTGTGATTGGCCCCGAGACACTTAGTCAACCGAGCTCCAGCAATCACACCTCTAAACCACATCTCACATATCAATAATCATAATCAATCAATATCCACAAATAAGTTAGTATTATAGCCTAAATACTATAGGCGTACCGGTACGTACTCGGTCCTAGTGCTACCCACTAGGTAGCACGTTCTATTGATATCCTTCATTAATAAATATAAACATTCATTCACAAAAATAAATGATGCATGTATGTAAATGAAATAACAATATAATCCATATATATACCAGAAATATACCAAAAGTAAACCAGGTATATTTCGAGTATATATACGTCAAATGAATTCAATCGAATTATAAATTAAGCTAGAAATATATTTAAAAATATTTAGGGTAAAATTACCAAAATACCCCTATATATATTAATATACTTAAATTACTTTAAAAATTCACCAAAAATTATACAATTATCCAAAATTAATTTTCTCAACATATTTATCAATAATATTAATAATTAAACTCAATTAACCAATTAAATTCAAATAAAAACACATTTAACCTAATTTTCCCAAAATTCCATAAACTTCAATAATTCAAAATAAATACTTAGAAATTCATAAAAATTCCAAATAAATTCCTAGAATTCATTTCAACACCTAATTTAACCATAAACCCCAATTTCATAATTTAAATAATTAATTTCCGAAAATTAGAAAATAATATTAAAATATTCAAAAATACCCAAAAATCCAAAAAATCTCCAAAAATTCTACAAAAATTCATACATGTAGATTAAGCTACTAGGAACAACATTTGTGAAGGGATTTTTCATTAATCATCCAATTCGAAGCTCAAAAAATTCAAAAACCCTAATTGGCCGAAATTGAAAATTCGAAACCTAAGCAATTCTAGACCATTTTAGCTCAAACCAAAGCTAGAATCACACTCACCGGAGCTCAAGGAGAAGAAAGAGACCGGCGGTGTCGAAAACGATGGCCGGAATCGACGTGATCGACGATGGATCGACTTTCGGCTTCTCCGGCCAAAAACGGCTTCCAGGCGTCGAAAATGGCTACCATAGGCGGCGGAAAAGGTTGGGGAAGGTGGTGGCACACCGGACGGCACACCCACGACAAGGGAACGGCACGGCAGCGACCGGAACGGCGAAGGGAAGTGATCGGGGAAGAAGAAGCTCTCGGGGGCAAAATGGTAATCTTCCAATTTTTTTGATTTTTGATGTATATATGTATATATATATACTTTATACTATATATTAAAATAATATTAAATTACACACATTAAATATACACCACACACATAAAATTTAATATTTTAATAATTTATACTAAATAAAAATAATTAAATAACAATAAAATTAATAAATAATTAATATAATATTAGGGTAATAATAAACCCTAATTAAATAAATATATACACACAGGCTTTATTTAATAATTTAAAAATACGCATGAGTCCATGCAAGTCCGAAAATATATTTAATATAATTAATATTAAAATATTTACGTGAAAATTTCCCCGAAAATGAAAGTCCCGGGAAAATTTTACGTAAAACACTGTAAATAAAACACAATAATTAAAATAGAGTTTAAATACATATCAACTCGTAAAAATATCGTAAGATATATACAAAAATTATTAACACTGTATATCCCGGTACAGTGTAAAAATATTTTAAAAACACGGGATATTACAGTCTTCCCCCCTTACAAGAATTCGTCCCCGAATTCCAGAAAAGAAAAGATCAAGAAGGAAAGAGATACGGGTAAGAAGCTCGCATCTCAGCTTCAGTCTCCCATGTATGCTTTTCAACTCTGTCGCTACGCCACAGAACCTTGACCATCGGAATCTGCTTCGATCGCAACTGTCAAACTTGAAAATCTACGATCGCCACAGGTTCTTCCATAAACGTCAAATCTTCACTCACTTCTACACTGTCAGGTTGCAACACGTGTGAAGGGTCTGAGATATACTTCCTCAGCATCGAGATATGAAATACTGGATGCACTTGTGACATACTCGGAGGCAAATCCAACTGATATGCAACAGTGCCAACTCTCTCCAGAATCTCAAACGGTCCAATGTATCTCGGTGCTAACTTACCTTTCCTGCCAAATCTCATCACACCCTTCATCGGAGATACTTTCAGAAAAATAAAATCTCCAACCTGAAACTCCATATCTCTGCGCCTAGGATCTGCATAACTCTTCTGTCTACTAACTGCGGTCTCTAATCTTCGTTTAATCACGGCGACTTTCTCTGCAGCATCCTGAACCATCTCTGGTCCAGTCAAAGCTCTCTCACCAATCTCATCCTAACTCAGAGGGGATCTACACTTCCTTCCATACAACGCCTCATATGGTGCCATACCAATACTGCTATGGTAGTTGTTATTATATGCAAACTCAACAAGCGACAAATGATCATCCCAGCTACCTCCCAAATCCAAGACACACATCCTCAACATATCTTCCACTGTCTGGATCGTCCTCTCAGACTGACCATCTGTCTGAGGATGAAAAGCTATACTAAAATCCAACCTAGTGCCCATCGCTTCCTGCAACTTCTGTCAAAAACGAGAAGTAAACACCGAACCTCTATCTGACACAATGGACATAGGTACTCCATGAAGGCACACAATATGGTTCACATACAACTTCGCCAATCTAGCAACTGAATATGTGGCTTTCACAGGCAAGAAATGTGCAGACTTCGTCAATCTGTCTACAATCACCCAGATGGAGTCGTATCCATCCTTCGAATGAGGTAAACCGACCACAAAATCCATAGCTATCCTTTCCCACTTCCACTTGGGAATAGGAAGAGGCTGAAGCTTCCCAGAAGGCTTCTGATGTTCAGCTTTCACTTGCTGACACGTCAAGCACTTAGCAATATAATCAGCGACATCCTTCTTCAATCCATCCCACCAGTATAGATCTCTGATATTGTGGTACATCTTAGTAACACCCGGATGGACGCTGTAGGTTGTAGAATGTGCTTCCTCTAAAATCTCCTCTCTCAAATCATCCACATCAGGAACACACAATCTACCACTGATCCACAAGACAACCATCATCATCGAGTGTGAAATCAGTGAACTTCCCTGCTCTGACATTCTCTGTAAGCTCTTATAGAATAGGATCTCGGCTCAGAGCTGCTTTAATCCTATCTCTCAGTACAGATCGTACTTTAAACTGAGCTAGCAGTCCACCTGATCTACTAATCTTCATCATCAGACCTTGATCCACCATCAGATGCAACTCTTGGATCAATGGTCTCCTCTCAACACTGATGTGAGCAAGACTACC